>JAPPVO010000029.1:36799819-36862932 GCA_030407325.1 Camellia japonica | reverse complement strand
AGAATTGTTACTCACTTTGGAAATTGTTATTTGAAAGTATTGATATAGTCTTGAAGTGACTAAGTTGTGGGAAATGTTTGAAAGGTGGGAAGTATGCTATCCCTTGGATTAATTGAAATAAATGTATATTTATTCATCTTGTGAAATTGCATAGAAAGGAGAAATGGGAATTTTGATCACAATGGTAGTATTGTGTGGAAGAATTGGAAATGGAAGAGTTGTTGCATTGTATTGTTATGGTTGCATTGTCATATCAAATCATTTGATTACATTGAACTTTGAAAGTTGATTTGAAAACTTGCATTGAGAAAGAATGTTGAGAAATGTGTTTTCATGAAATGGTTTTTAGGTAAATACGGTGGTAAGTCTTGACAGGTAGTGTGAATTATGGGTGTCGAGCCTTCCAGTTTGTGACTGGTAAAAATGACGGAATGGGTGTCGAGCCTTCCAGCTTGTGACTGGTAAAAATGACGGAATAGGTGTCGAGCCTTCCAGCTTGTGACTGGTAAAAATGACAAAGAATGGGTGTCGAGCCCTCCAGATGATACTGGTAAAAATGACAAATTGGTAGTACTTATATAGTCTACTTGCAGACACTGACCTAGGGATTACCAGAGTTGTATTTACCGCCCCTTGAACAAAATTGATAAATGTGGAACAATTGAAATTGCATGGCATCATTGAGCATGATGGTTTTTGAATAAATGAAGATGTGTTCTTATTTTTTTCAAAAGAGTATGGCATGGCATGTGCATCCACTTTTTTTGAGACTTGTATAAAATGTATATACTTTGTGAAGGATTTTCCTACTGGGCTTTATGCTCACCCTACGGGATTTTTGTGCAGGAAAGGATGTGGTAATCCCGCCTAACTGAGGGTGTGGAAGTATGTGAAGAGAGCATAGTGTGCTCGTTTGCTGTGACTCTGATTGTAAGCCAAGGGCTTTATATGTGTGGGTTTGAATAACCGTTTTGTGTAACCAGGCTCAGGCCTTGGAACTTGTAAACCCTTAGGGGTATTTGTTGTTTAATTAATGTTGTTGGATTAATTGTATCATCGCATGAAGACTATTTACATCATGTAATGCAAGTATGAGGATTTGTTATCAGTTTTACTTTAAAGAGCCATGACTAGTGTATCACCATTTGGGCATGAAAATGGGGGCGTTACATTTCCCTTATGCCACATGTCCTCAATTTTCAATTTAAAATAAGGAAAAAAAATTAAACAGTAGATAAGAGCTTACTCAAACTTTAAACCTTAAGTTTAATAAACAATACTCTTACCACTTGTATGACATACCATATATAATAAAGTTTTATTTTATTTTTGACTTATTTAACCGCTAGTTATATATATATACACACAACAATGTTAAAAATACATATATACACATAACACACAATACAATATAGGTCCGGTGGGCTCAAGCCCATGATACATACGAGAGAACATTGGTCCGGTAGGCCACTAGGCATGCTTAGTGGCTAGGGCCAGCCCTGGCCTAAGGCTAATAAGGCCTATGCTTTAGGTCCCAAAATTTTGGCTCAAAAATAGGATCTCAAATTTAGTAAAATGTTATAGGCCCAATGTTTTTTTTTTTTTTTTTTTTTTTTTTTTTTTTTTTAGGATCAATTTAAAGGGTCCCAAAATATTTTATTGGGTCCGTGTATGGTTTAGCCCATATTTATTTGTAAGTATAGTTTGGCTCATATTTATTAAAATGAAAATATATATTAAAAAAAATGTTTGGGCCCAAGAAGAAAATACATACAATATATAGGCCCTAAATTTTTTTTTTTTTTTTTTTGCCTTCTTTATCTATTAGATTTTAGTGGAATAAATAATTTTGTCTCAATTTTTTTACGTAGTTCTTTATCAGTTTTAATTGAATAATTTTTTCCTAATTTTTTTGCCCTAATTTTGTTTCATTAAATTATTTTGTTTATAATTTTAATGATTATATGTACAAGTAAATTTTTTTATGGCTACAAACAAATAAAAAAAGTTGTAACATATCGTTTTATCCATAAACTTTTTTTTTTTCAATGTAAGAGGGGCCCCTATTTCCGAAATTCGCCTTAGGCCCCGAAAATCTGTAACGCCCCGTATTTTATTACTCAGATAACCTTACCAATATTCATTAATTAAGTCCATTTACAAATAACATTTCATCCTTGGATGAAATAATGAATAATTAAATATACATATTCCCTCCCGTTATACAACAATGACATTTATATACAAACAAAAGAAATGTCCTGAAGCTTACAATAAAAGAGAGGACACTACTCTTTACAAAAAAAATAACACTCAGCCAAACAACAAATGAAGTAGTACAATCCATCACTACACTACACTTATGAAATGGTAAAACATATTGTTTGATCTTCAAATCCGAAAAGCATTCCCTATACACATGTACAGGCAGGAGGTGAGCAACCATTAGCTCACCAAGTAATCTCATATTAAAACATTAGAAGATATGCGGGTACCAAAATACTCGTACATATACGTGAAATCATATCATGTCAAAACCATATGATTTTATTACATAATATCTTAAATCCAATTTATTTAATTTACCACAACAAGTTAACTTAAATAAATAAATATGTTTCAATAGCAACAGGACATCCTTTTCAATTCATTCAATTATCCCATTATCAATTGAATTAAATAATTAAACAATTCATCAAATCTATTTTATACGCTCTTATGAGATGAATGTATATGCCATGTCATGCTCAAAATATTTTTCTCATCTTTTAAAAATCTTACGCACAATGTCATTTTGAAAACACATTAATCCAACAATTTCAATAAAATTCCAAGATGGTAAATACGACTCAGGTAATCCCTAAGCTGGTGTCTGCAAGTAGACTATACAAGTACTACCAATTTGTCATTTTTACCAGTATTAACTGGAAGACTCGACACCTGTAATCTGTCATTTTTACCAGTATTAACTGGAAGGCTCGACACCTGTCATCTACACCACCTTTCGAGACTTACCACCGTGTTTACCTCAAAATCATTTCATGAAAACTTATTTCCCAACATTCATTTCCCAATGCAAAGTTTTCAAATCAAATTTGAAAGCTCATCATTATCAAATGAATTGATATGCCAATGCAATGATTAATAATACAATGCAATATTTTTTCCACTTTCAATACTTCCACAGAATATTCCCATTGTAATCAAAATTCTCATTTCTCATTTCAATATAATTTCTCAAGATGAATATAAATACTTTTATTCTAATTCATCCATGGGACAACATAATTCCCACACTTAGAGTAATCTCCACCATTTAGTCACTTCAAGACTATATCAACATTTCGAACAATAATTTCCAAAACTTCAACAATTCTCATATTCCATGAAAACCATCATTTATATGTAAACAATTAAACAATTTTTCAAACATCATTTATTTTAGCACACAAAATAAATATAACAACATCTTCAAAGATTGTCAACATCTTTCTTAAAATGCCCCAATTTCTAGGTTTTCTCACCAAAACTACTCATCTTCATTTATTGAAAGAAAGTCACCAAAAACATCTCTCTTCAATCCTTATAGCGATCCCGGTTTCTAACTCGACCTTTATGGTGTTTTGGACTCGGGTTTTGTGGTTGATTGTCTATAGCTTGTTTACATCCTTTAATTCCTTGTATTTGAGTTTTGGGATGCGTTGGGCGAGTTTGGAACAGGTGGGTTGCTAGTTGGTCTAGAACCTTGTTGCCCAGAATTTTGGTCTTCCACTCGAGCGGGTCTTTTTGCGCTCAAGCGGGGTTTGCAATCTTTCAGTATTTGGTGCGTCTGCAAAAATACTGCAGAAGTGTTATTCACGCTCGAGCGGAGCTTCTTACGCTCGAGCGGGTCTGAGCTCGAGCGGCCCCTATGGCGCTCGAGCGACTGTCTGAAGTCTGTAAAATACTAGATGAGTGCATTCTACGCTCGAGCGGGTTGTGCCTTTCTGTTGTGTCTTGGGGCTCGAGCGGCCTTTGTTGCGCTTGAGCGGGTCGAATTTATGTGTCTGACGCTTGAGCGTCAAACTCTCCGCTCGAGCGAACTGTACATAAATCAGATCATGAAAGTGACATTTTAAATCACTTTTTCTGTCATTTCTCTCTCTAAAACTTTCCAAAACCCTAAGTTAAGAGCTTCTCTCTCTAAAACTCTCTCTCTACATTTTGGCCTTGATCTAGTGATTTCCAACCCTTGTGTCTTCATTAAAAAGTTGGAGCTTCTCAAGATCTTCCATTTAATCCGAGTAAAATCAAGTTTGGGTGTCGTTAAGGTTTCTCCACTTCTCCTTTGAGCTTCTATACTTGAGGTATAGATGTTCTACTCTTCTATATGAGTTTTAACATAAGTATTAGTCATTTTGTATAAATGGTGTTTATGGAAGATTTGGATAAAGTCAAGGTTAGGGTTTCGTCATTTGAAAGAGAGGTTTCCTATTTTGGGGTTCACATGTGTGTGAGGTCTTGAATATGGGAATATTTGGGTGTATTGTGTGAAATTTGCCTTGGGTGCAATGTTTGAGAAAATGGGGAGAATGACCTACTTTTGTATATACAAATTATTTGTTTAAATAGTGAGATCATTGTGGAAACATGAAATTGGTTTGGAAATTATGAAATTGGGAGAAATTGTGATTTAAATGGTGTGTAGTTGGATTGATGAATCACTTAGCTATGAAAAATGTGATATATTATCTGTTAAGAAATTTATTTATCTGTCTATATAATCTGTTTTTGGGCTATCGGTGAAGGATAGCCATGATTGTTGTAGAAAATGCATGATGATTAGGTAAATTGAAACTAATCAATTGGAATATGTCATTGAATATGACGGTTGGATGTAAGCATTGTATATGTGATTGAATTGGTCATTGTATATGACGACGTGTTTAAATACATTGTATATGTATCTTATTTGGGAGGAGATAGGGGATGTACTCCATTGTTTGGGAGGAGATAGGATGGACTCCATGGATAATTAAGTTGGCTGGAGTGTCCAGGGTGAAAGTCTCGAAATCTTATTTATATTTGGGTGCGGTTCCCTCGGACGTAGTTCTGTAAAATGGCAAGTTCTAGAAGTGTATGAATGATGTATATGATCGAAGTGTTGATGAATGAGTTGTAGTCTCATTTTGAATTGTTTATATGATAATGAATTATGTCAATGAATTGACTTGGGTAATAACTGGAAGTGAATTGAAATGTGGGTATCAATATTGATTGATTAATGAAAAGGTTTATGATGGTTCATAAGTATTAAACATTTATCGAATGCTAATGTTTTAGTTAATTATCATATGTTGTTTAGCATATCTCTACTGGGCATTAGCTCACCCTACTTGGTGTAGACACCCCATTTTTGACCGTCCTCAAGACTTGGACGTCACCGTTTGAACACTCGGTGATTATCCGTGTTTGTGTTCGTTTAGAGTTCCCGGAGTTCTCGGCTACGCGCCTTGCCTCAGGATCCCCGAACTTGACTATTTTGTGTCTGGTTTGCACCAAACACTTGTGTTTTGCCTTGGAGGGGCAGGGAATGCCTTTTGAGGCATCCCCACACACCACGGCCATGGCTAGAGGCCACCGGCTGGTTTTTGTTGCCATCGGCAATATATATTGCCGGTCGACACTCTTTGTTGCCGGTCGGCACTCAGTTTTGTCAAAATGACAATTTTGAGTGGCCGACCACTGTTCATCTACTTTTTGTAGATATTTTGTGCCAGCTGTGATAGCTGACACCCACCCCTTCCCCTCCATACACGTGTATGGAGGGATTTCCCTCTTGGATGGCTTGTTTTGTAAGCTTTACAAGAGGGAATTGCCTATATAAGAGAGGGTCTTCTCTTGGCATTAGGTTTAGACACTTGTTAGACATTTTAGATAGCTTTGGAAAAGCTTGAGTTCTAGGGTTAGAGTTAGATATATTTTCTATCTCCATAAGTGTGTGTTTTGTGCCATTTTTGACACAACACACCTAACACACTATATCTTAGACTTGAGACCCTGGAGGCTTGTTTGAGTGTTTTGGAGGTGGATTCAAGCCAAGAAGGGCTGTTGGAGCATCATTTGTGAAGGTGGTCTTCAAGGGTAAGAAACTTCGCTTTTATTCCCCATTTTTGAATCCTATTTCTACCTATCTTATACTATTTTTGTGCTTAGTGTTTAATACAAAAAAGTTCTGTTTTTAGGCCCTCTTGATAGTTTATTAAGAGTGTTTTGTGGTTTGGGTGTGTTTGACCACCTTAGGCCTTGAAGGGCCTTGTTTTTGTGCATTTTGTGCAAGTTTCGAGACTTTGTGTTTTGGGCCTCTTCACCACTGAAATCTTGGGATTTCAGTGGTGGAGATGGTGCCTTGAAGTCTCCAAAAGGGGAGGGCCACCCCCTCTCCTTGTTGTCCTTGAAAGGGACCATTTTTGGCCTCTTAAGGGAGCCTATGTTAGAGCGTGTGTTGAGCATGCCATGGCTATTTTTGCTTATATTTCCATGTTATAACTTTGTATTAAGTTGGTTTTGGCACTCCATGCATGTTTAGTATAGTTGCCATGTAATGCCTCCTTGATCCCTTAACATGCCTTAGGTTGTGTGCCTTTGTTTTAGCATGTTTAGGCTTAGATTTGTGAATTCTTATGCTTATTTTGCCATGCTTTAGGTCTGTCCATAGTTGTTTGGATCGATTTTGGCATGCTTAGTATAGCTCCTTTGCATTTGTGGTTTGCCGGGCTTATACGCCTCAAGTATGTGATGTGTAACTTGTGTTGATTGCACATTTTGGTGGTTTGGAACCATCCAACATGTAATTTCAGTCCCTTTGGCATGCTCGTATGCTTGCCTTAGTTGCCTCTTTGTTGCATTGAAAGCACGTGTTGGATGCCCTATGTCTTGACCATTGTGCATGCCTTTGAATTTGAGCCACTTAGATGCCATCTAAGTGGTCCTTTGGCCTTGTTTTAACATGCTAAAAATCTGTTTTTAGTTGTTTAATGCATGCCATGTTTGATTATGCTAAATGTGCTTCAAAGCTTTATGACTTGCCTCAAGCACTTGGACCATGCTTGCATGCTTGTGCTTGTCTCATTTGAGTTGGTTTGGCACCACATTTTGACATGATTTTAGAGCTTTTCATTCCATGCCAATTGTCCATGTTTAGCCTCTTTCAAGTGTGTGTGAGAGTTGCTTGCTTAATGCTTAGGTTTGTGCCTTAACATGTGCATGCATGTGTGTGTACTTAGCCTTCATTTTTGGGCACTTTGGCCACTGATTTTTGGGCCTATTTGGAGTTGCCTAAATCATGTTTAAGTCCGCCCCTTTGCTTGGTTTGCATGCTTGCCTTGTATGTGTGTTTGCATACTAGCATTCTTGTTTGCATACCATGTTGCATACTAGCTAACATGATTAGGTTGTAATGCATCTTGCATGCATGCCTTGTCCCTTGATTTGGTGATGGGGATTTGGCTCTTTGATTGTTTGACTTGCATTTCATTTGACATGAAAGTGCATACATTGGTTCTTTGGACCATCATGCATGAAAATGCGTGATTGGTGGCCCGAGAATCGAGGCACATCCTCCCTTGAGTCATTAACATGATAGGGAATGTGATTGGTGCATACATAACTTGAATAGCATTGCCATGCAAGATTTTGCCCTCTGCTGCTGTGAGTTGCAGGTTCTGCAGGAACTTATTGCCGGCCGGCAGTATTTAGTGCCGACCGGCGGTCAATCTATGGCCGGTGGATCTATTTTGTGCCGATGGCCACATCCTAGTGCCGGTGGTCATTTTACTTAGCCAGTGGGATCCCCAGTGTCCTGAGAGGCATTCCTGAGATTTTGGCAGTTTTCAAAGGAGCAAAACAGGGAAAACAGAGGCAGGCTAGGCATGGCAGTGCAATTCCGAGCGGAATCTGAGCGCACATGCATCTGGCCCTCTTCCCGAGGCGGTTTACTGTTTTTCTTAGATTAATTAATTTGTTAATTTAATTAATTTGTAATATTTAATTAGCTTGCGTAGTTAGTTAATTTGTATTATTATTTGGTCCCTCCGAGCGAGGGCAAATCTGTAATAAGCGTGTGTGAGTGGTGTGTATGTCTTCCAACCCCCACTTCTTTCTTCCCTTTTATTTACCTACTTACGATGGTAGATCAGGGCACGTTTATTTTAGCATACCTTATGCTATGCATGCGTGCATCCATGCATTCGTTGACATACACCAGGGCTCGGTACATCACGCTAACTGCATTGTATTTTCGATTCCAAATTGAATACGTGCATCGAATGATTGCATTTCACATGCCATTTTAGGGTTAGCCGAGCCTACTCTAGATTGCACCCTTGCCTGTGATGCATTAGTCATTTTAACATGGACTAGGTCATGCATGTTTGCTAACTAGTTTATTATTTTGGCACGGAGTACGATGTACGTATTTATGCTTTAGCATCTCGCATGCGTGTGAATGTTGCCATAACAGCATAATTACCATGAGGCTAGCTGCTTATATGAGATAAACTGTTTGAATGCCTGTGGGTGGAGGTTGGATTGCTTGAGTTGGGAAAACTCGTTGAAATCTGTGTTTTAGCCTACTTGCGAGTAGCAAATTCCAAAGCCTTTTCAAAACGAACAGATATACAATGCTTATTTCCAAATTAGGCAATCTAGTCTATACTTGTTTGCTGTGCGCATAATATAGTAATTCTAGGCTAATAACCGGAATAAGAATACATAACGTTTTCAAAATCGGATATCACGGTTAGTAGAGGCTGGTCTTCGGACCGGGCGAAAGGGGGTGCTCATAGCTGACCTTCCCCGATCGTACCCAAGCTCCCGAGCCAAGACATTTGGTGATGACGGACACGTGGCCTTCGGCACCGAGTCAGGGTTTCCTAAATTTCCCATTTTAAAATATTTAGGTGGCGACTCTGTATCTGGCAAAGCAGTCCATGTTTGGCACTTCTTTTCAAAAAATCTGTTTTCTCAAAAACGATTTGCCGGAGTTGGACTCTTTGGTTCGAGATTAAGAACCATGACAATTTGAGTCCGAACTGTAGTGAACCCAATATGAACGGAACGGGACTTAACCCTCCCGGGGCGTTCGGGGACGTCTACACTTGGGACACCATTTTTCAAGTACAGGTGATATGCCACCTCCAAGGTCTTAGCTTGGGAGGTTTAGGAGTTGAAGACTCCCTTTTTATATTTTGTTTTGATGATTAAATGTATATTCAAGCCGAGGGCTTTTCATGTATAGAGTTAGAACTCTCCTTTTGTTCAAGTGATAACTTGGAAAGCTGTAAGCCCGTAGGGCATATATTTTGTTGATAACATGTAATATTTTTGTAAAGAAGACTCTAATGAATGAAGATGTATTCTTTTCCTTATATTCATGGAACTTGTGAATGAATGATTTATGTCTTAAATTGAGGGCGTTACAATCCTCATAGTTCAAAACCCTCAATTTCTATTTTAAAATGAACAAGAAAGTAAACCCACTTTAAAAAAAATCTCTCATCTTCTTGAATCAACAATCAATTTTCAAAATAAATCAAAGGATGATTTCGAAAATCATATAGATCTTGCAAAAACATATATATAACTCAAAGGAAATCTCTACTTATTAAATATTACCATTTACATCCTACTATGTCAAAAGTTATGGTATAATCTTAATAACACACTTTTAACCATAACGGATATAACCTTTTAACCAAAACTAATTTAATCCACTAAATTAGTAAGTTTATTATATTCAAAAATCTTCAAATTAATAATATCAAACCTAACTTCACATGTCTCATCCCTCAAACATAACTATATTTCAACATAACCATTTTTCATGCCAAGCTATTTAACGAGGTAATATTTTTGCCAAATTCTCTACCAATAATAATTTCAGAACTTTTTCTAAAATTACTTAACCAACATGACATTTGCATAAAAAATTATGAAATATGTCCAATAGTAACATTTTCAAGGTTATGAGTTTAAAAGTCCACATTTCACATTTTTATTTTTATAAAAATGAACACTTAATCATCAACATATCATCTTTTATAAAGTATCATGAATATAACACTTTTAGAGTTTTTAATCCCAAAGCAACTCTATAATTCCTACTTAAGCATTTACTCCATATTCCTCAACATCAATTTATTTTTCTTCTCAAAAATAAATTCCAAAACTCAAGATGAGAAAATATTTCAACATTATTTTCCCAAAATAAATTATCTAACCATGATATGAGGTAGATACAACTCATACAACTATTAATTTTATTTTATTTTCAATTTTTTAACAAGTATTCCAACACAATATGATTTTCCAAATCAATTTCAAAATAACAATATTCTTAACACTTCAACCTAATTTTTCTTCCAAAATTACCAAACAAAAATCTGAAAAAAAAAAAAAATATATATATATATATATGTGATACCTCTTATAATGACATATTTTCTGAAAATAACCCTAACATAGCTTTAATGTAAGAATATGAAGAAAGTCCCTACCTCAAATATGAAGAAAAGCTAATCCGAAAATGCAAACATCACTCGATCAGGGATTCGAGATCACCATTGCGAAGATCACAACAAGCTCCCCGACTTTCATGTACAACACTTTGGCAAAATCTCACTCTAAAGACTCCCATTTCAAGCTCAAAGATTGAGCATCAATGGAGGAATAAAGAGGGAGAGGGAGAGAGAGAGAGAGAGAGAGAGAGAGAGAGAGAGAGAGAGAGAGAGACGTTGAGAGCAAGATAGAGAGCTGAGCTCTCTGCTCAAATGAAGAAGGAAAAGCGGAAATGAGGGAAAATGATGGCAAGGACAAGAATGGAGGCCACCCACATGGGTTTGTTCCCCAAAGCTTGATTTTTTCCCAAAAATATAATTTTGGTAATAATATCTCAAAATTTTATAATATAAATTATAAAATGATATAATTTTTTTCACCACAAAATATAATATTTTTGTACACCATAAAATATAATATTTTGACCACTACGAAATATACACATTTTCATTCTTTATAAAATATATAATTTTTCGCCATATGGTACACACCATAAAATCAACTATCAAATATTTATTATAATCCTATATAATAAATAATAACAACTCCTAAGGCGGTTAGTACCAATTACCTAATTAAAAAGAACCAAACAGTTAAACATGAGTCATTAAACAAACTCAAATTAAATTAAATCTAAATCATGAGTCTCACCCATAAGTCAAACATGGTCCAATTATATACCAAATAGTCCCAACAAATTTATTTCAAATCCTGGTCCAAACACCCAAAACTCAATTTCAAATTCTGCTATAAATTAAACCAAATACCAATCAGTCTGTGAATTTTCAAAATAAATACTCATCATTAAATTCTGAAATTTTTATCCAATGTGCTAGACTCATATGGGAACACCATATAAAAATTTCATAATTGTCTGGGATCGGGAACTATTTTTAAAAAATACAAAACCGAACTATTTTCACACAGAATTTACACAGCAATCAAATTCGAAAATTTGCTCAATTAAATTATGCACTGGCTATTTAAAAAAAATAAAAATAAAATAAATAATAATAATTTATGGGTTATTACAAAATCTCAGGGTCGGCCCTGGCAATATGGTCATTTGCATATTTATTACAATATTATAATACACATTTTTTCGTAAAAATTAAAAAGTTACCCCAAACACTCATATTTTTTTAGCCAAAAAGTCAAAAGGTACATTTATATAGATCATCCCAAACAACCCCTTAATATGTATTATTTACACTAATTTATGTACAAACACCTAAAATATATACAAACAACAAAAATACATAAAACTATAAAATAATACAAATTAATATACTAAAAATGTATGTTAGTAGGTCAAATGTGTAACATTTAGGTTCCGATAAAGATCGAACCACATTATTATTCTCTTTGGAATGTCCTAAATAAGTACACTTTTTGACTTTTTGGACTAAAAAGTTGAGGAAAAATATGGTTATTTAGGATAACTTTTTGACTTTTTAAAAAAATGTGCATTAAAAATTTGTATAAATTATTGTATAGAAGAAACTTTTTGGCGAGTAGGCAGTACGGTGGGCAATACGGTGGCAACATTGTGCAGAGTAGTGTATAGGAGATGCTTGCCTCCTTTTGGGCATTGAATTGAATGGTGTTGTTCAGCCTATAGAGGCCCACCATGGGTCCCGTTTTGCTAATCGGAACCGTTCAATGTGTAGAACTCGTCGAGTACCATACGCTTATAAAACATCACGTTGATCGGATATCGATAGCTATCTGATTGGATTAGTTTTTTTTTCAACCATTAACTATAACACCATCCATTTTTTTATACAAAACTGATTTGATCATGTAGTTAGCCATATCCGATCAACGTGATTTTTGACAAACATATAGTACTCGACGAGTTCTACACATTGACGGTTCAAATTATCAAAACGGGATCCGTGATGCGCCCCTACAGGCCGAACAACACCGCCTTGTTTGTGCACCCGCCTGTCACGCCCCAAAATTTGAGACCGCAAGAGAAATATATAAAGTACAACTCAAACAAAAGAGATAACCACAATATGTTAATATACACATACAAGCAGAGTTATAACATAGATAATTGATTTGAGTTCCACTAGAGGTTTACAAATATTGTCAAACCAAAAGGTAAAAGAAGAGAGAACACAAAAACAAACTACTAGTCTAAATTTTCAAGTGAACCACGGCTCTAAAACTTCATCTTGATTGTCTTCGGGATAACCTTCCCCGTCGTAAGCTGCTTCTTCACCTGGCATGCTACGCCATGAGCTTGGAATGCCCAGTAAAAACACACACACCCCCATATCTTCTATCAATCAATCATACACAAAACAAATCAAGTAACATAACATACTTACATTAAGGTTTTATGAATTAGTAGTTAGACTAGGCGTTTAGGACCCCCCAAAGAGATCCTTCTACCCAACCACAAGGATTGAACACCAGACTATTCAGAACTCCCCCTTTTGCTGCTTTGCAGACCTTACCACCTATGCCCACCTCCGATTATTTACCTGTCAGTGGCATTGGTGGACCTCAAAAGGGACAGCCAACAAGTGGGCTCGCTTACACCCAAATCGTGTCTCGGGCTCGCTTACACCCTGCACATACCATACCAAAGGGCTCGTTTACACCCTGAAACCACCACATAGAGTCTGAATACATCCAGGTCAACCTAGGGGCTGCTTAAACTGCTTACGCAAGACTTAACTCATTTGGTATTAACCCCATCATAATTCATGTCATGCATATGTATAAAATTGTTTTAAAACACTAAGAAACGTCACCCATTGCCAACCCCTTATCATTTCCCGTTTATTAGATCTTTTGCTAGGTAAGTTAGTCACATTCGGTAATTCGGTCATTTAAACGAGTATGGGAAAAACATACTAGAGGAAATATAGTCCATGATCATCATACATAAGTATAGTTAAGCAAGAAAATAACATTAAAAAGGCTTGAAACACTTAGAGACAAATCACAAGTAGAACACAATTTCCAGCGCCGGTCGGTCCTGCAGGGCTAACAAGAACGCTTTGGTAAAAATACTTCTAGGTCAAATTAGGGGCTGAAATTGCACAGAAATAATAATGAACCTGTCTAGTTTCATTTCCAATTCACAGAATGTGCATAGCACCTCCAAAATTCATCCACAAGCTATATTCAAAAACCTGTCCAGATTTGTCACCCATTGGGAAAACTAGCGTTTCTCTCAATCTACCCGATGGTTTTCACTCAAATAAAATCTGTTGGAAAGAGGACTCAGAGTTCTAAATTTTGACAAAAGAACCAACACGAGATGATTTTTCTAGAATTTTATAAAATTACTAAAAGTGGACTGTTTTTCAGAGATTCAGGACCAGATTTTTCAACAAATTATCCAAGCCCTAAAAACACACAATTAGGGGCTAATAAAATTGTCACAAGCTCTAAACACACCAAATATCTTACAATAAATTCAGATTGAGAAATAAACATGTTTGATATTTCTTTTAAATATTAGAAATTGCAGCAGTGCATATTTTGAATAAAATTGTAAGACAATGTCACCAATTCACACCCACACATGCATACACACCAAAAACTCAATTTACCATTAATACATAGCCCAAGGGAGCATCTAGACAATAGGATGAGATGGGTAAAAAAAAAATTTGAGAAGACAAGGGAGAGGTGTATTCTTACCTTCAAGAAGTCCTTCTTTTTCTCTTCTTTTTTTTTTTTTTCTTCTCACTTCTCTACTCCCCTTGACTTCCCTTGAGCAAACTCTCCCTCTCTCACCCTCTCCTTGAGCTGATGAAAAACGTGGGTGTGGATTTGGACCAACTCTCAATTTATATAATATAAGGTAGCTTAATGGCTAAGGGACTAAATATCTAGATATTTATTTATTTATTTATTTTATTTACCTCTTTGTTGTTATCAACCCACTCTTCCACCAATATTATATATATATATTTAAACTATGTATATATTCAAGTACACAATAGTATTCCATTCAAATAAATAATTAATGAAAGAACAATAATAAAAAATTAGAAATAAGAATAAAATGTGTGAATTAATTTAGAAATTATGAGGTAAATAAATAAAACCAAATTTTAGGATAGTTCCAATCATAAAGTGGTGTTCTATGATTTAATTATGGTAACACACGGAGAAATTATTCTTTACTTGCGCCCTTACACAGATTTTTTTTTTTTTTTACGGAACTAGGGCTAAAATGCTATTAACCTAAGGCTCAGGGTTTCAAGTGTAATTAAAAAAATTAGGGTCTCTACAACCTATCCCCCTTAAATAAATTTCGTCCTCGAAATTAAATCATATCTTACGTCTCAAATAGTTGTGGATAATTTGCGAGAATCGCATCTTCACGTTCCCAGGTGAACTCTTCAATACCATGATGACGCCAGAGTATCTTAAGAAGGTGAATTGTCTTCCCTCGCAAGTTCTTTTCTTGTCTGTCTATAATTGCTACAGGTCCCTCTTCAAAGGTAGCGTCCTCATTGAGTTGGATTTCTTCCCAGTTGATGATGTGAGAAGGGTGCATTATGTACTTTCACAGCATAGATACATGGAAAACATCAACTGTGGGGGTAAAGCCAACTTGTACGCAACCTCTCCGATTTTCTGAAGTATCTCGAAGGGTCCAATATATCGAGGTGATAATTTTCCTTTCTTTCCAAAACGAATGATCCCTCGGCGGGGCTGAATTTTCAGGAAAACATAATCACCGGCAGCGAAGGTTAATGGTCTTCTCCTTTTATCTGCATAACTCTTCTGACGATCTTGAGCTGCCACTAATCTTTGTCGAATGAGTTTCACCTTTTCTGTAGTTTCTTGCACAATCTCTGGGCCCAATAGACTCACTTCTCTAACTTCAGTCCAACAAACTGGTGATCTGCAAGGCCGACCATACAGTGCTTCGAATGGAGCCATGCCAATACTAGCCTGGAAACTATTGTTGTATGTGAACGCTACCAACGGTAGGTGTCGCTCCCAATTCCCCTTGAAATCCATCACACAAGCTCTTAACATGTCCTCCAAAGTCTGAATAGTACGTTCCGACTGTCCGTCAGTTTGAGGATGAAATGCGGTACTAAAACATAATCCGGTCCCTAACGCTTCCTGCAAGCTTCCCCAGAATCGGGAGGTGAAACGCGGGTCCCGGTCGGACACTATTGATACAGGAATTCCGTGCAATCGGACAATTTCTTTAATGTAGAGATGACTCAGCGATGTCAAAGTGTCGGAGATTTTATATGGCAAAAAGTGCGCAGTTTTCGTCAACCGATCAACTATAACCTTTATAGCATCATATCCTCTCGGTGACGTGGGTAGTCCAGTGACGAAGTCCATTGTTACATGCTCCCATTTCCATTCTGATATCGGCAAGGGCTGAAGCATCCCTCCAGGTCGCTGGTGTTCTGCCTTTACTTGCTGACACGTAAGGCATCTGGCTACGAATTGAGCCACATCTTTCTTTATTCCCCTCCACCAATATTGACGCTTTAAGTTTTGGTACATTTTCGTCCCTCCTGGGTGCACTGCGAACACTGAATGGTGGAACTCCTTCAGAACTTTTTCTCTAAGTGACTCATCTTGTGGTACAAACACTCTACCCTGATGTCTCAAACTTCCATCTGAATGAATCGTCCAATCAGATATAGAATCGCCGGATGCTATTTGCGCCTTTATGAACGCCACCTCTTGATCATACTTCTGTGACTCTATTACGTCGTTCAGTAATTTGGGTGTAGCGATTTGAGCACCAAGGTATACCTTCTCGTCCTGAGCTTTCATCTGTACTCCAAACTCATTAAGTGTTTCGACCATGTTCCATTCCTTGAGTGCCAAGCTAGCAATAATTCCCCGGTTCTTGCGACTCAGGGCATCCGCCACCACGTTAGCTTTGCCAGGATGATAGGATAGAGTAAAATGGTAATCTTCGAGGTACTCTAGCCACCGTCTTTGTCTCATGTTCAAGTCCTTCTGCGTGAACAAATACTTCAAGCTCTTATGGTCCGTGAAAATCTCAAATTGTTCACCATACAAATAATGACGCCACTGCTTTAATGCAAAAACCATTGCTACCAACTCTAGATCGTGTGTCGGATAATTCTTTTCATGCGGTTTCAGTTGCCTGGAGCCGTAAGCCACCACCTTCTCTTTTTGCATTAGCACACAGCCTAGCCCATCCTTGGACGCGTCGCAATATACCGTATATCCTATGTCTCGCTCGGAATGATGAGTATTGGGGCACTAGTCAATCTCCTCTTGAGTTCTTGAAAGGATTGTTCACATGCTTCGTTCCAATCGTATTTTACCCCTTTTTGCGTTAGACGAGTCATCGGCTTAGCTAGTTTAGAAAAGTCTTGAATAAACCGTCGGTAATAGCCGGCCAACCCTAAGAAACTACGAACTTCGAATACTGAGGTTGGCTGCTTCCAATCTAATACTGCCTCCACCTTGGCTGGGTCTATAGCGATTCCATGCTCCGACACGACGTGTCCCAAAAATGTGACTTCCTTCAACCAAAACTCGCATTTACTTGCTTTTGCGTACAGCTGGTTGTCTCTTAAAACTTGGAGAACTACTCTCAAGTGTTGCTCATGTTCCTCTTCGACGGTGAATAGACTAGAATATCGTCGATAAACACCACCACGAACTGGTCCAAGTACGGAGTAAAAATCTTATTCATCAAGCTCATAAACACGGCTGGTGCATTGGTTAATCCAAAGGGCATTACCACAAATTCGTAATGGCCATATCGGGTTCGGAAAGCAGTTTTTTTTGTATGTCATCATCAGTGACCCGCAATTGATGATAGCCAGATCTAAGATCAATCTTTGAATAACACTTCGAACCTCGAAGTTGATCAAAAAGGTCATCAATCCGTGGAAGTGGATATCGGTTCTTGATCGTCACCCGATTGAGTTGTCGATAATCTATGCACAATCTTAGTGTCTCGTCCTTTTTCTTTGCAAATAGAACTGGTGCGCCCCATGGTGAGGTACTTGGTCGGATAAATCCCTTGTCCAGTAATTCTTGCAGTTGCGTCTTCAACTCCCGAAGTTCAGCAGGAGCCATACGGTGGGGTGTCAGGGATATTGGTGCAGTACCCGCTTGTAACTCGATACTAAAATCTACTTCACGATGTGGCGGTAATCCTGGCAATTCCTCAGGAAAAACATCAGCGTATTCACAAACTACACGCGGAAGATTTAACTCCGATTGAGCTTCTTCATTAATGATCAAACTTGCTAACCATCCAGCAAATTGTCGATGCCACTGCATTTTACGAGTTGTTGTGCTCAGGGAATCCTCTCTATCCCCCTTAAATTGGAAACACGTTCCACTAGGTGTGCAAACCGTCACCCTCTGTGGTAGCAATCAATCACTGCTTGGTGGGCGGATAACCAATCCATTCCCAAGATTATGTCAAATCGGACATGTTCATGACCCGAAGGTCACAACTCAAGTGTAACCCTGACACTTCTAATTCACACCCTCGACAGATTAATCCTACCCTAATACTTCCTCCCAAGGGTGATGCAACACGTAAAGTAGTTTCTAAAGGTTCACATTTAAGACCTAATGATTTAACACATGATGTTGATATAAAAGAATGTGATGCGCCAGAATCGAATAGAACGTGAACCCAGGAATTATAGAGTACAATGTTACCTCTAATTACTGATGGATCTTCATTATCTTCCTCTTGGAGAGCAAAAATTCTGCCTGTGGCTTTTTGATTACCAGTTGGTCCAACCTTTCGGTTTCCTCCTGACTTGTTCGTCCATGGCCTTTGCCCGCCAATAACTTGAGCATTCGCGCTTGAACCCCCTGCTTGATTTCCCATCCCAGAAAGTTGGGGACATTCCGACTTCTTGTGCCCTATCTGTGACAGTGAAACATTGGATTTGTGTAATAGGCTTGGTTTGTAAACTTCCTTTCTGGCTTTGCTGTTGTAGCTGTTGCGACGGTCTGGTGTATGGTGTCCGTACCACATTCCTTCGGTCATTTCTTCTTGGCCCTACAAAGGACTGACCCCCTTTCTTCGTTTTCATCATCCAAATCCTTTTTGAGTCTGCCCACTCTCTTTCTGCATCCAATGCCGTATCCACCACATCAGCAAATGTAGGGAGGCGCAAGGGTAACACTTTACCTCTAATAATAGGGTCTAAACCCCACTCGAATTTTCGTGCTTTCTCTCCCTCATCTGCGACGTATTGGGCTGCGTATCGAGCCAGCTCTTCAAACTTGGCCACATACTGAGTCACTGACATCTCACCCTGTTTCAAAGTTTGAAATTGCCAAATTCGCTCTTGTCTAACTGTGTTTGGGAAATATTTTCTTAGAAACAATTCTTTGAACTGAGCCCAAGTCATGCTTGTCGTGTCCCGAGAATTTTTCATCAAGGACCACCAATGATCCGCTTCTCCTTCTAGCTGATAACTTGCCAGGGCGATCTTGTCTGTATGCACAGTAATACCCATGGTTTCCAACATCTTTTCTATTTGACGAATCCAGCTCTCAGCGACTCTCGGGTCAGGCTCACCTGTGAACACCGGCGGTCTTTGCTTTCTGAACTCAGATAACAAATATATCCGCTCATTTGGTTGCGTTCTTCTAAGCCTTCCTAACTCTTCAAGAATCTGGTTTCCGACTGGTCTTGGCAACTCCTCAGCAGGAATAGGTCTACCGCGATTAACGCCTTGATTGCGAGCTGGACGTCCTCGTCGGTGTCTTACTTGATCGTTTGCTTCCACATTGTCCGCCATCTGCCAAGTTTGTGGGTAATATAAGCTTAGGGTTGTTGTGAAGGCGAAGAGGTGTTCAATAAATAGTCTAATTTAATGTGGTCCGATGTGTATGAAATTTATTTTTCTAAATGGATGATGCAATTAAACCAAGTAAAATAAAATAAAATAATCTACAATACACTAGAATAACCAACTAGATATTTTATATATACGCATATAACTTCTTCTTACAAAAGGTTACACTATCTAGGTTAGCGTGTAGCGTGTATACACCAAAACAAAACACGCTTCAACCACACAAAACACTATTTACAAAGGTACACAAAAAGGTTGTCCCACTACTACAGCCCTAAGTCAAACGATTCCTTGGGTCTTCTTTCGGGATCTTCTTCGAGATCCTCTGGTGGTAAAGGAGCATATGTCGGGGAGGCTGGAAACTGCTGGGCTGTGTGTAGGGGAGTACTCTGATGACACCTCTATAGGGAATGCAGGGGAAGCTCCGGGAAGTACTGAGACAAACAGAACCTCTAACTCAGGATGATGAGAGCCATAGCTCTTGGGTCCAACGCGACGCATCACTGGACGCGGATCCCCAGTCAATACTTCTTGCCTAAGCTCAGCAAAAGTCTGATCATTCCGCTCTATCTGAAGAGCGAACCTAAGCTCCCTATATTTGCACTGGAGGCGTCGACGTACCAACGCTCATCTTGCTTGCGCGGTGTAGTATGAAAAATCCTCTTCTGTTTTCCGAATAGCTTTCTTTATCACGCGCTCCGCTCCTAATTGACACCGTCGGTTAAGTCTTTGTGGGCTAACAGCTACTGCTCGTCTGTTCTGGAACCGAAAAACTCCCCAGTTATCAACGCTTTCTGATGTAGAATCCATCCTATGGTAGGTAAACAAATTTTGTTTTAGTCCACCCTTAATATGATATAGTATAATGGTAACAGAAAATAGTAATGTAAAAGGCAAGGATATCTAAACTCACAAGTCAACACGCGTGGGTTAAGGGTTGAACCTAGGGCTCTGATACCAATTTGTCACGCCCCAAAATTTGAGACCGCAAGAGAAATATATAAAGTACAACTCAAACAAAAGAGATAACCACAATATGTTAATATACACATACAAGCAGAGTTATAACATAGATAATTGATTTGAGTTCCACTAGAGGTTTACAAATATTGTCAAACCAAAAGGTAAAAGAAGAGAGAACACAAAAACAAACTACTAGTAAATTTTCAAGTGAACCACGGCTCTAAAACTTATCTTGATTGTCTTCGGGATAACCTTCCCCGTCGTAAGCTGCTTCTTCACCTGGCATGACACGCCATGAGCTTGGAATGCCCAGTAAAAACACACACACCCCATATCTTCTATCAATCAATCATACACAAAACAAATCAGTAACATAACATACTTACATTAAGGTTTTATGAATTAGTAGTTAGACTAGGCGTTTAGACCCCCCAAAGAGATCCTTCTACCCAACCACAAGGATTGAACACCAGACTATTCAGAACTCCCCCTTTTGCTGCTTTGCAGACCTTACCACCTATGCCCACCTCCGATTATTTACCTGTCAGTGGCATTGGTGGACCTCAAAAGGGACGGCCAACAAGTGGGCTCGCTTACACCCAAATTGTGCCTCGGCCTCGCTTACACCCTGCACATACCATACCAAAGGGCTCGCTTACACCCTGAAACCACCGCATAGAGTCTGAATACATCCAGGTCAACCTAGGGGCTCGCTTAAACATCTTACGCAAGACTTAACTCATTTGGTATTAACCCCATCATAATTCATGTCATGCATATGTATAAAATTGTTTTAAAACACTAAGACAAACGTCACCCATTGCCAACCCCTTATCATTTCCCGTTTATTAGATCTTTTGCTAGGTAAGTTAGTCACATTCGTAATTCGGTCATTAAACGAGTATGGAAAAAACATACTAGAGGAAATATAGTCCATGATCATCATACATAAGTATAGTATAAGCAAGAAAATAAACATTAAAAGGCCTTGAAACACTTAGAGACAAATCACATAGTAGAACACAATTTCCAGCGCCTGTCGGTCCTGCAGGGCTAACAAGAACGCTTTGGTAAAAATACTTCTAGGTCAAATTAGGGGCTGAAATTGCACAGAAATAATGATGAACCTGTCTAGTTTCATTTCCAATTCACAGAATGTGCATAGCACCTCCAGAAATTCATCCACAACTATATTCAAAAACCTGTCCAGATTTGTCACCCATTGGGAAAACTAGCGTTTCTCTCAATCTACCCGATGGTTTTCACTCAAATAAAATCTGTTGGAAAGAGGACTCAGAGTTCTAAATTTTGACAAAAGAACCAACACGAGATGATTTTTCTAGAATTTTATAAAATTACTAAAAGTGGACTGTTTTTCAGAGATTCAGGACCAAATTTTTCAACAAATTATCCAAGCCCTAAAAACACACAATTAGGGGCTAATAAAATTGTCACAAGCTCTAAACACACCAAATATCTTACAATAAATTCAGATTTGAGAAATAAACAGGTTTGATATTTCTTTTAAATATTAGAAATTGCAGCAGTGCATATTTTGAATAAAATTGTAAGACAATGTCACCAATTCACACCCACACATGCATACACACCAAAAACTCAATTTACCATTAATACATAACCCAAGGGAGCATCTAGACAATAGGATGAGATGGGTAAAAAAAAAATTTGAGAAGACAAGGGAGAGGTGTATTCTTACCTTCAAGAAGTCCTTCTTTTCTTCTCTTTTTTTTTTTTTTTTCTTCTCACTTCTCTACTCCCTTGACTTCCCTTGAGCAAACTCTCCCTCTCTCACCCTGTCCTTGAGCTGATGAAAAATGTGGGTGTGGATTTGGACCAACTCTCAATTTATATAAATAAGGTAGCTTAATGGCTAAGGGACTAAATATCTAGATAATTTATTTATTTATTTTATTACCTCTTTGTTGTTATCAACCCACTCTTCCACCAATATATATATGTATATATATATTAAACTATGTATATATTCAAGTACACAATAGTATTCCATTCAAATAAATAATTAATGAAAGAACAATAATAAAAAATTAGAAATAAGAATAAAATGTGTGAATTAATTTAGAAATTATGATGAGGTAAATAAATAAAACCAAATTTTAGGATAGTTCCAATCATAAAGTGGTGTTCTATGATTTAATTATGGTAACACATGGAGAAATTATTCTTTACTTGGGCCCTTACACAGATTTTTTTTTTTACGGAACTAGGGTTAAAATGCTATTAACCTAAGGCTCAGGGTTTCAAGTGTAATTAAAAAAAATTAGGGTCTCTACACCACCTGTTCCCTTTGTCCAACCAAAGTCAGCCAAAGTACAACTCACGTGAGAAATGAGTTATACTTTTTTTGTGTAAAATTAATTTTTTTATATTTTTGTTTATGAATAGTGATAACTTTTTAACTTTTATAGAAACTTTTTGGCTTTTTTAAAGGATGTCAAACCAACCCTTGTCAATATTGTGTCTCTTTGTGAATTATACATTGATTTACACTATTCTTCCACTTCTAACAGTGGTATCAGAACATACTACCAACAATGGTATTAGAGCGTACCACCAACAGTAGTATCAGAGTTTATAAAAAAAATTATCATAATTTCCACCAACAATGGTATCAAAACATATTACCAATAATGATATCAGAGTATACCACCAACAATGGTATTAGAATGTATCATCAACAGTGGTATAAGAGTTTATAAAAAAAAATTGTCATAATTTTCACCAACAATGGTATCAGAATATACCATCATTTTTTTTTGGGGACCGCACGTGTGCCGGAGAGGGATGCACGTGCGGCTCTCATCTTCTTCCTACGCAGATTGTTGTTGTTGTTTTTTTTTTTTTTTTTTGTAAGATGAACAAACTAAATAAACATGGCTAAGTTAGTATACTACATGGCTAAATAAATAAATAAAATAATAGAAAGAATAAATAACTAATAACAAACATGGCTAAGCATTTTTTTTTTTTTTTTGCATGAACCCTAGATCAACAAAAAAATAAAAAAAATAAAAACAAAAACAAAAACTCTACAAATTGACTCCTACATCCACAAATCTACACATAAAAGGAAAAAATTACCTTGAAAAAGTGGAGAAAGAGAGAAAAACAATGGAGATTCACCGGAAAAATGGTGGTTGCCGGAGATTCGATGGACGGAGAGGATTCGGGATATCGGCGGTGACATGATGGTGGTAAGGAAGAAGGAAAAGAAGAAACGGGAAGAAGAAGAAGAAGAAGAAGAAGAAGAAGAAGATGGTGGGTTTGTGGGGTTGTGAGAGACAGAGAGAGAGAGAAAGAGAGAGATCTGTGAGTGTGAGTGATTGTAAGAGAGTGGGTTAGGTGTAACGCCCTCAAAAAATAACATAAAACCCATCAATATAGACATGCATTGATATATACAAAGACCAACATTCTTCTATTCATCAGAGTATTCCATTACAAAAGTATTACATGTTAACAATAAAAGCAAATGCCCTACGGGCTTACAGCTTTCCAAGTTAACACTTGGTTACAAAAAGAGAGTGCTAACTCTATTACACATTTAGCCCTTGGCTTGAATCTACATGTAATACACCAAAAGAACATAAACACAAAAAAGTCTGTCCGCCTCTAGCCTCCCAAGCTATGTCCTTGGAGGTGGCATGCTACCTGTACCTGAAAATGATGTTCCCATATAGGGTGAGCCACAGCCCAGTAGAAATATACTAAACCAACTGTGGACAATGACTAAAAACAATTAGCAGTTAATAGATGGCCAACACTGATACATCCACTTATATCACATTACAATTTCATGACATACAAATCCATGTTACTTTTCATTTTCCATTTTCAGTAGATAAGCATACTAGCTAAACCAACACATCAACAGATAAGCATATTAGCTATATCAACATCTCAACAGATAAGTATAAGGACCATATCACACAACCAAAAATAAGCATATGAGCTATATCTATACTTCTCTAGACAAGCATATGAGCTGTGTCTACACTTCTCAAAAATAAGCATATGAGCTGTATCTACGGAGTTCATCCCCTATCTCCTCCCAACACTATCCGGTTTAGAGGTCCATCCCCCATCTTCCCCTAAACCGCGGAGTACATCCCTCATCTCCTCCTCTACACACAATGCATATAAACACATAGGTTCTATACACAATCAACCAATACATAAAGTTAATGTGTTCTATCAACCGTCATGCTCCATGACACATTCCATTGATTAGTTTTCGTTTGCCTAATCATCATGCATTGTCTACAACAATCAAGACTATCCTCCACCGATAGCCCAAAGCAGTTATTTCTAAACAGAAAATAAATGCACAAAATGGATAATATATCAACATTTCAATTTGGTGAGCGATAAATAATTCAACTACACCCTTTAATCCCATACATTCCCAATTCCAACATTTTTAATTCCATTCCTCCTTTTCTCAAATTAATTATACGAATCAATTTATTAAGTCAATTAGGGCAAATTCCCTTAACTAACAAAACAACCCTAAGGTTCCATTTTCATCCACATTCCATCATCTGTCTCATTTTTCTATGTCAAACTTGTATTTAGGTTTATTATAAACAAAACCCCAACTTTTGTAAAATTACACAAAGGCCCAAACTTTCTCAAAATTACCCAACAACACCCAACATATTGAAATGCTAAAATTTAAAGACAAAATCCATAAGAAAGAGTAGGATATCCCTACCTCAAAAGGTGACACCCAACGAAGAAGATGAAGAAAACCAAAATGCTCCAAACCACAAATTTCTCGGATCAAAAGATAGCCCTCGACGATCAACAACCTTTTTGTAAACACCAAAGGTGAGGAAATCACTCCTACTAGATCAATACCTAGAGAGAAGGTAGAGCTCTAGAGTGAGATGCTCAACAATGGTGTTTTTTGGAAAAGTAAGAGAGAGAAGAGAAGTGAAAAAGTGATTTCAAAAAGTCAAAACACGGAGCTTTAACCCAGTCGCCCCGCTCGAGCAGCCAAACCCACGCTCGAGCGTCACTCACAGATCCCAGCTCGAGCGTCCAATCACCCGCTCGAGCGGCGGATGCACACTCTCAAAAGTTTTGCAGATAGGTCCCCCGCTCGAGCTCCCAACTCCCCGCTCGAGCGTCACACACAAACTCCCGCTCGAGCGTCCAAACCCCTGCTCGAGCGGACAACACTGCAGAGGAAATACTGGAAAGGTGATTTTTCCGCTCGAGCGCCAAAACCCCCGCTCGAGCGGAGAAGCTACAACAAAGGCCCTGCTCGAGCGTCAAAATCTCCGCTCAAGCGGACAGGCCAAAATCTGGGCAACTACTTTTGGTTCTAAGTTCAACCAACCTGTAACAAACCTCCCCAACACATCCTATAACTCAAATACCAAGTATGAGAGGATGTAAACAAGATTTAAACAACTGCTAACATCTACGGAACCACTGTACAACAAGGGGTAAAACCCGGGATCGCTATAACCTCCCCCCCTTAAAGAATTTCGTCCCCGAAATTAAGTGCAAGTTTTTGGAAAGCAAGTTTTTCTCCATTTTAAACAATGTTATAACACAACATTCAACAACTCGACCCATTACCGGTCATTCCATCTCTTATCAAGAGGCATCTCACAATATGTAAAAGCAATATATATTACAAGTGCATCATTAACATGCATTTCTCTTCCATTTCCAACCATTTCCAACCTACATGGTTCACAATTTCATATCATAACTAATGTTCATGATACATTTCCAGTTCTACAATACATTCAACATATACAATGTTACATTAAACTTCCATAATAAGGCAAGTTTCAAAATACACCTCCATAAACCAAAACATATACCATGTCTTACAACCTAAGGTATATTCAATACTCTTTAGGTTCAATTTTACAACAAAATTTTCAATACATGATTACACATCATCAAACAAGTCCGGATATTTCTCG
The DNA here is from genome assembly GCA_030407325.1 of Camellia japonica. Classification (NCBI taxonomy): domain Eukaryota; kingdom Viridiplantae; phylum Streptophyta; class Magnoliopsida; order Ericales; family Theaceae; genus Camellia; species Camellia japonica. The sequence goes on along the minus strand of JAPPVO010000029.1, from coordinate 36,836,567 downwards.
CGGACTTCCAACTCACGTTCCCAAGTGGCTTCCTCCACCCCGTGATGTCTCCACAAAACCTTCACTAAAGGGATGGTCTTGCCACGCAGGACTTGATCTCGCCTATCCAAGACCCGAACCAGTCTCTCCTCATACGAGGCATCCTCATCTACCTCTAAGTTGGTCCAATCTAACACGTGGGATGGATCCGGCTCATACTTCCGAAGCATACTCACATGAAACACGTCATGCACCCCGGACAGCTACGGCGGCAAAGCCAAGTGATAAGCAACCTCCCCAATCCTTTCAAGGATCTCAAAGGGACCGATAAACCGAGGGGATAACTTCCCACTCTTCCCAAGCCTCATCAAACTTCGCCTAGGTGATATCTTCAGGAAAACATGATCACCTACCTCAAACGCCAAAGGCCTCCTCCTACGGTCGGCATAACTCTTTTGGCGACTCTGGGCTGTAACAAGCCTCCTACGGATAAGCTCAACTTTCTCCGTCGTCTCCCTAACCAACTCCGGACCCAACAAGGGTGCATCACCCACCTTGGCCTAACAAACTAGAGACCTACACGGTCGGCCATACAAGGCCTCAAACGGTGCCATACCGATACTAGACTGAAAGCTGTTGTTGTAGGCAAACTCCACCAATGGCAAGTGCCTCTCCCACGTCCCACTAAAGTCAAGGACACAACCTCGAAGCATATCCTCGAGGATCTGAATAGTACGCTCAGACTGCCCGTCAGTCTACGGATGATAAGCCGTACTAAAAGTCAACTTAGTGCCCAAGGCACTCTGCAAACTCTGCCACAACCTAGCAGTAAAACGAGGATCTCTATCTGAGACGATCGTCACTGGGACCCCGTGTAACCTCACTATGTCCCGAACATACAAATCGGCAAGATGATCTACCGAATCTCTCACGCGCATAGGGATAAAGTGCGCCGACTTAGTCAACCGGTCTACAACCACCCAAATAGCATCACTACCCCGCTGAGTCCTCGGAAGACCTACGACGAAGTCCATAGTGACATGCTCCCACTTCCACTCGGCAATAGGCAAGGGCTGCAACAAACCCGCTGGCCTCTGATGCTCGGCCTTCACTTGCTGACAAGTAAGGCACTTAGACACGAAAACTGCCACATCTCTCTTCATTCCTTGCCACCAGAACTGGCGACTCAAATCCCGATACATCTTAGTGCCTCCCGGATGCACCGCAAGGCGTGAATGGTGAAACTCTCGGAGTACCTCCTCTCGGCAAGACTCCGGCACAAACAAACGGTCTCGGTATCTCACACTCAGGTCGGGATACACCGTCAAACCCTTCTCAGCCTTCCCACTGGAGATCTTCTCTCAGAGGGAATCTACCTCAAGGTCACCTCTCTGTGCCTCTAACACTCTAGTCACAAGGGTAGGCTGCACAACAACTGAAAACAAGGCCGCAGCCTCAACAGACTCGCCTAGAAGCAAATCAAACTCGCCAAGTGCCCCCAACATCTCCCATTCCCGGATGGCTATACAAGCTACATCACCTATGGATTTCCTGCTAAGGGCATCGGCCACAACATTGGCCTTCCCCGGATGATAGTGCAACTCGAAGTCGTAATCCTCAATAAACTCCATCCACCTCCTCTGCCTCAAGTTCAAGTCTTTCTGTGTAAACAGATACTTCAAACTCTTGTGGTCTGAGAACACCTCGAACTTCTCACCATATAGGTAATGCCTCCAAATTTTCAAGGCAAAGATCACTGCTGCTAGCTCTAGGTCATGTATAGGGTAGTTTTTCTCGTGTATTTTCAACTAACGTGATCCATAGGCTACCACCTTCCCCTCTTGCATTAACACACAACCCAAACCCTCTCATGAGGCATCACAATAAACCGCATAACCCAACCCTCTCTCCGGAATAATCAAAACCGAAGCGGTGGTCAATCTAACTTTCAGCTCTTGGAACGACTTTTCGCAAGTCTCACTCCACACAAATTTGACTCCCTTCCGAGTCAACCTAGTCAACGGCGAAGCTAGCCTGGAGAAATCCTTCACAAACCGGCGGTAATACCCAGCTAATCCCAGAAAACTGCGGATCTCAAACACACTCTTCGGCTGTGCCCAGTCTTGCACTGCCTCTATCTTGGATGTATCAACAGACACCCCTTCTCCAGAAACCACATGGCCTAGGAACTTGACTTCTCCTAGCCAGAACTCACACTTCCCGAACTTGGCATACAGCCTATGGGCTCTAAGCAACTCAAGCACCACTCTCAAGTGTTCCTCGTGCTCCTCCTCAGAAGGCGAATAGATAAGAATGTCGTCCACGAAAACGACTACAAAACGATCTAAGAATTCCCGAAAGATCCGGTTCATCAAGTCCATAAAGACTACCGGTGCATTGGTGAGCCCAAACGGCATCACCAGAAACTTATAATGGCCATACCGCGTACAGAATGTCGTCTTCAGAATATCCTCCTCCCTGACCCTCAACTGGTGGTAACCCGATCTCAAGTCTATCTTAGAGAAACAACGGGAACCCTTCAATTGGTCGAACAAATCATCTATACAGGGCATAGGGTACTTATTCTTAACCGTAGCCCGATTCAACTTCCTGTAGTCGATACAAAGTCTCAAGGCACCATCTTTCTTTTTAGCAAAGAGGGCCGGTGCTCCCTACGGCGAAACACTAGGGCGAACAAAACCCTTATCCAGCAACTTCTGGAGCTGAATCTTCAATTCACTCAACTCAGCTGGGGCAAAACGGTAAGGTGCCATAGAAATTGGTGCCGTGCCGAGCACTAAATCAATGGAGAACTCTATCTCACGGTGAGGTGGCAAACCAACGAGATCCTCAGGAAAAACATTCGAATACTCACAAACCACCCTCAGCAACACAATCTGGGTCTCATCACACTCACCACTCATAAAGCTAGCAAGTAGACCACTAAGCTCACCCCGCCCTCGCGGATCATAACCCGGTGGCAAAACACTACCAACCCGGTCCCCCAAGAAATGGAAACACTCCCCGCTCATGGTACAACAAGTGACCCTCTGACGGTAGCAATCAATAACTGCCCGGTATAACGATAGCCAGTCCATACCCAAAATAACATCAAAACCCTTCATGGGCATAACTACAAAAGGAAAAGGAAGCCTATGGTCGGCGACCTCTATATCACAACCTCTACATCCATGTTTCAAAATCAATTCACCCCCGATAGGCGATACAACACATATAGGAGATGCTAATAGTGCCAACTCCAACTCCAATACAGATGCAAATGCAGCAGACACAAAAGAATGAGATGCACCCGTATCAATCAATACACTAGCAACCGAGTTGCAAAACAGAAAGGTACCTCTCACAACAGACGGAACTGGTACCAGGTCCTGCGCGGTAACAGCATACACGCGCCCTGTAGGCCCCTGATCCACCTGCTCGCCTCTAGGAGCAAAAGACTATTGCACTGACTGGGATGACGAAGCTCCCGGATTGGCCCTCGAGGCCTGCACAGACTGAGCTGGCTGATAACTCTGCGTCTGTCTAGAACCAGACGCTCCTGAAGTGGCACTCAACTGTGGGCAGAACCTCTTTAGGTGCCCAGGCTGTCCACACTGATAACAAGACAAGGGCTGGCCCCTGCCCAAACTCTGACCCTGAGGTCTAGCTGAAGAAGAAGCAGCTCGCTGACCTCCACCCCTCTGTAGGCAAACCGAAGCCTTGTGACCCAGCTGACCACACTTGTAACAGTAAACTCCCCCTGATTGCCTCTCCCCGAGCCTACACTTGGCACTGGAAAGGTCGATCTAGCCACACCACCCTGAGACTGTTGAGGGTTATAACCCCTCTGTCTCCTGCCATCCCCCTGGCCATCTTGGCTCCTCTTGGAACCTCTACTCTTCTCCTCTTCCTCCTCCTGCATCAAAGCTCCATATGAGCTGCAGCATCCACCAAGTGTCTATACTCTCGAATGAAAGATCCACCAACCCTCAACTTGAGGCCACGCCTCAACTTCCGCTCAAACTCATAGCAACGGCGTTCCTCGGACGCCACAAGTTCAGGTGCAAACCTGGACAAGCTAGTAAAGTAGCCTCAAACTCGGCCACAGACAAACCCTGCTGATTAAGCCGGCAAAACTGATCCCTCAGCTTCTCCCTAGCTGAAGATAACCTCTCCTGGAAAGCATCTACGAAAGCCTCCCAAGCACCACCAACACGAACCTTCTCGTACTTCCACCATTGACCCGCATCTCCCTTCAGCTGGAAGGATGCCAAGGTCACTTTCAGTGTTCCGTCCTCGATGCCAAGCATCTCGAACGTCTTACTCATCTGTTCCAACCACTCGTCAACCTTAAGTGGCTCTTTTGGATCTCCAACAAATTCGTCCGGGTTAGACCGGAAAAACTCCCTCTTCAAGAAAAAAGGCCCTGCCTTAGCAACCTGATTCCTTACTCTGAGAATACCCAAAGCTCCTGCTATCTCTCGAGCCAAGGCACTCATAGCTTGCTAACCCGCTGGCTCGGCCACATTGGCCTGACCAACTCCCTCCTGTACTGCCGGAATCTCATCCGGTATAGGCACTTCCTGCCTCCTAGCCCTACCACGCCTACCACCTCTTCCTGACATCCTAATAAAGGAAACGAAGAACATTAGCACATTCATAAATGTGCCGAAACTAAACACTCGCGTACTAGTGCATGGACAACTGTAATTCACTCCACGTAAGCACATAAACACATAAGCACTTACGAATTTCATTTCCGGATAATGATAGTCCCGAGGCGTTACTAGAGTTCCGGTTAGAAACAGCATTGATCAATTGCTTTTCCAACGAGACTCCCAGAAACCCAAGGATCCAATCAACATCCTAGAAATTAAATCCCACACCCAAATAATCACATAAACATGTTATCATATAAGCACATAGCATATGACACTACACCTAAGTCTCTACCAAGCGAGACAAACCCATTGTGATCCTAATCACTTCCCACGTACCCAAAGTATTCGAACCCGGTACGCTCTGATACCAAGTTGTAACGCCCTCAAAAAATAACATAAAACCCATCAATATAGACATGCATTATATATACAAAGACAACATCATTCTATTCATCAGAGTATTTCATTACAAAGTATTACATGTTAACAACAAAAGCAAATGCCCTACGGGCTTACAGCTTTCCAAGTTAACACTTGGTTACAAAAAGAGAGTGCTAACTCATATACACATTAAGCCCTAGGCTTGAGTTTACATGTAATACATCAAAAGAAAGTAACACCAAAAATATGTCAGCCTCTAGCCTCCAAGCTATGTCCTTGGAGGTGGCATGCTACCTGTACCTAAAAATGATGTTCTCATATAGGGTGAGCCACAGCCCAGTAGAAATACACTAAACCAACTATGAACAATGACTAAAAGATTAGCAATTGATAGATGGCCAACACTGATACATCCACTTATATCACATTACAGTTTCATGACATACAAGTCCATGTTACTTTTCATTTTCCATTTTCAGTAGATAAGCATACTAGCTAAACCAACACATCAACAGATAAGCATATTAGCTATATCAACATCTCAACAGATAAGTATAAGAACTATATCACACAACCAAAGATAAGCATATGAGCTATATCTACACTTCTCTAGACAAGCATATGAGCTGTGTCTACACTTCTCAAAGATAAGCATATGAGCTGTATCTACGGAGTTCATCCACCTATCTCCTCCCAACACTATCCGGTTTAGAGGTCCATCCCCCATCTTCCCCTAAACCGCGAGTACATCCCCCATCTTCCCCTAAACCGCGGAGTACATCCCCATCTCCTCTTTACACACAATGCATATAAACACATAAGTTCTATACACAATCAACCAATACATAAAGTTAATGTATTCTATCAACCGTCATGCTCCATGACACATTCCATTGATTAGTTTTCGTTTGCCTAATCATCATACATTGTCTACAACAATCAAGACTATCCTCCACCGATAGCCCAAAGCAGTTATTTCTAAACAGAAAATAAATGCACAAAATGGATAATATATCAACATTTCAATTTGGTGAGCGATAAATAATTCAACTACACCCTTTAATCCCATACATTCCCAATTCCAACATTTCTAATTCCATTCCTCCATTTCTCAAATTAATTATACGAATTAATTTATTAAGTCAATTAGGGCAAATTCCCTTAACTAACAAAACAACCTAAGGTTCCATTTTCATCCACATTCCATCATCTATCTCATTTTTCTATGTCAAACTTGCATTTAGGTTTATTATAAACAAAACCCAAACTTTTGTAAAATTACACAAAGGCCCAAACTTTCTCAAAATTACCCAACAACACCCAACATATCAAAATGCTAAAATTTAAAGACAAAATCCATAAGAAGGAGTAGGATATCCCTACCTCAAAAGGTGACACCCAACGAAGAAGATGAAGAAAACCAAAATGCTCCAAATCACAAATTTCTCGGATCAAAAGATAGCCCTCGACGATCAACAACCTTTTTGTAAAGGCCAAAGGTGAGGAAATCACTCCTACTAGATCAATACCTAGAGAGAAGGTAGAGCTCTAGAGTGAGAAGCTCAACAATGGTGTTTTTGGAAAAGTAAGAGAGAGAAGAGAAGTGAAAAAGTGATTTCAAAAAGTCAAAACACGGAGCTTTAACCCAGTCGCCCCGCTCGAGCGGCCAAACCCACGCTCGAGCGTCACTCACAGATCCCCGCTCGAGCGTCCAATCCCCCACTCGAGCGGCGGATGCACACTCTCAGAACTTTTGCAGACAGGTCCCCCGCTCGAGCTCCCAACTCCCCGCTCGAGCGTCCAAACCCCAGCTCGAGCGGACAACACTGCAGAGGAAATACTGGAAGGGTGATTTTCCCGCTCGAGCGCCAAAACCCCCGCTCGAGCGGAGAAGCTACAACAAAGGCCCCGCTCGAGCGTCAAAATCTCCGCTCGAGCGGACAGGCCAAAATCTGGGCAACTACTTTTGGTTCTAAGTTCAACCAACCTGTAACAAACCTGCCCAACACATCCTATAACTCAAATACCAAGTATGAGAGGATGTAAACAAGATTTAAACAACTGCTAACATCTACGGAACCACTCTACAACAAGGGGTAAAACCCGGATCGCTATATTAGGTGTGTTGAATAAGTTTGTTTGTTTGTTTTTTTTTTTTTTTTTGAAAAATAAAATAAAAAATAAAAAAATAAAAAAAATAAAAAAATAAATAGAATAAAATAAAATAAAAGAAGTTGAACAAAGAAATAGATTTTTTTTTTTATTTTTGTTATATTATTATTTTTTTATATGTAAATAAAATAAAGAAATAAATTTTTTTTTCAAATAAGTATATAAAAATAATAATAATATAAGAATAAAAAAAACAAAATCTGCAAAAAAAAATTTCGAAAATAAAAAATAAAAAATAAATAAAAAAATAAAATACAAATTTTTTTTTTAGATATATATATATATTTTAAAATAAAATAAAATAATTGTATATTTATTTATTTATTTTTAAAAATTATTTATGTATTTATTTAAAATTTATTTACTTATTTATTTATTTTGAAATAAGTAAATAAATTAAAAATGAAATTAAAAATAATAAAATAGAAGAAAACAAAACAAAACAAATATATTATATATATATATTTTTTTTTTTCTGAAAATCGGCGTACGTGCGGGTGTGTACCCCGCACTCACCCCCGCACCTGCTTTTAAAGCAGTGTGCAAAATTAAACTTCACCAAATTTCCCGCACGTGCGGCGATTTGCTCACTCATTTTTTTTTTTTAAAACGACGTTCCGCACATGCGGGGCCCAGGCCGCACTTGCGGCTTGGCTAACGCACCTCCCCTCCACCCCTGCTTTTTAAGCAGTGTGCAAGTGTTGATTGTGGAATTTCGCCGCATGTGCGTGGGTTGTGCTGCATGTGCGGGAATTTTTTTTTTTTTGAAGAAATTCTAAGCATTTTGAATGTGGTTGAATACTTGATTTCCCATAAACCACAAAGCAGAAATCAAGGTCTTACCCTGGCTAGGGAGGGTCCTTTTCACCCACACGCATACAATGACCTTTTTTTGCTACATTGCAACAGCATAGTTTAACAAAAACAAGAAGCACTCGCAAGCGTACATGCTTCAAGAAAATGGAAAACTAACTCCTACCACCTAACAAAAGGCACCAGAGTTATGGCATAAAGTTGCCACTTCAGAATCCCCCAGGTAATAAAATCCAGCGTAGTTTATAGCCTTCGGCTACTGGCCAAAAACAACAATAACAAATACAACATTTTTTTATATTTTATTTTATTTTATTATAACTATATATAAATATATATATATATATATATATCTATATTTACAAAAGATTAAAGAAAAGAAAATAAAAACCAAGTACAGCCCAAAGTATACTTAACCATTTCTACCTTCAATTGACATCCGAAATAAATATAGCATTTTAGAAAATATCGGAATGCTTACTAAAGATATAATTCACGCGAAAACCACGGGTACTACTTTTCTCCCTAACTGTGTTTGTAACTTTCCCTATTCTCCAACAGTGTGACAGACTAGGTTGATTCGGTATCCAGAATTGAGGCGCATAAAGCTACCTCAACCTATGGGGCTGCCATACAGAGTTCAAGCCGAGGTAGTTTTGAAGCAATCTCCACACCCCTGGGTATTTAAACCAGACTCTAGTCTCGGAAATTCCAAACCTTTGTGTTCTAGCTTTGCCATTCAAACTCTAGTTTCCACCGTCTCAGTTGGTCTCCTAGGAACTCACAACAAACACAGTTAGGTGGCTATACCAGACCGTCAGATGCTGTTCGGGCACGGTTAACACCAAAGGAATTACGCCTTTAGAGGATTTAAAGTCTCCTAGACGCAAATATAGCACAACAAGAACAAAGAAAAATAGAATAGAATAGAATAGAAAGAAAGGAGAACAAGAAATCAATCTATCAATCATAGTAAAAAGGGTCCATCAAAGCAATGGACTCAATCATTTCCCCATTCCCAATCCCCTCTATATATGGTTTCATCTTTGGCCATTCACTTTGAAAGTGTGGCCATTCTTTGGATCTTGCACCTCAATGGCGCCATGAATAAATGCCTCAACAACCACAAAGGATCCATCTCATCTAGATCTTAGCTTACCCGGAAAGAGTCACAATTTTGAATTAAAAAGCCACACTTTTTGGCCGGGTTCAAAGGATTTTCTATTAATGTGCTTGTCATGGAATTCTTTAGTCCGAGCTTTAAAAACTCTCGAACTCTCATATGCATCATTCCCGATTTCCTCCAGCTCATTGAGTTGCAATTTCTGGTTGAGCCCAGCCGCGGCCATATCGAAGTTAAACTTCTTTATGGCCCACAATGCTCGGTGCTCAAGTTTAACCGGGAGATGGCAAGCTTTGCCAAACACCGCTCTATATGGTGACATCCCAATGGGTGTCTTATAAGTAGTGCGGTAAGCCCATAATGCATCAATTAACCGTTGTGACCAATCTTTCCTATCTAGCCTCACCGTTTTCTCTATTATGTGCTTTACCTCCCTATTTGAGACTTCTACTTGGCCACTAGTTTGAGGGTGGTATGGAGTGCCAACTTTATGAGTGATAGAGTATTCTTGACTACCGACTCAAAGAACCGGTTACAAAAATGCATACCCTGATCACTTATTATGGCTCTAGGAAACCCAAAAAGACTAAAGATGTTTTCATGCAAGAATTTGATTACAACTCTATGATCGTTTGTTCGGGTAGCTATCGCCTCCACCCACTTAGACACATAATCTACTGCCAAGAGAATATACTCAAACCCGAACGACGACAGGAAAGGTCCCATAAAATCAATCCCCCAAACATCAAATATTTCTACCACAAGAATAGGGGACATTGGCATCATGTCACGCCGAGACATCGAACCCATTTGCTGACAGCGCAAACAAGTTCTACAAAATTGATAGGCATCTTTAAAAATTGTGGGCTAATAAAACCCACTCTGTAAAATCTTGGCGGCCGTTTTATGCCCACTAAAATGACCGCCACATGCAGAAGAATGACAAAATGTAAGAATGCTATGCACCTCACTCTCTGGCACACAACGTCGGATCACTTGGTCGGAGCAATATTTAAACAACTCCGGATCCTCCCAAAAATAATACTTGACCTACGAAACGAATCGGTCTTTGTCTTTCTTAGACCAATTCTGCTGAATTTGCCCAATGGCCAAGTAATTCACAATATGTGCAAACCACGGAGGGCTCGCTCGTGACAGCTCAAAGAGTTGTTCGTCCAGAAACAAATCATGCAAAATAAGAGGGTCACTAGTATACTCAACAAGGATTCGGGAGAGGTAATCCGCCACAACATTCTTAGATCCCTTCTTATCTCGGATCTCTAGGTCAAATTCCTGGAGCAACAAAATCCATCTAATTAACCTAGGTTTGGTCTCTTTCTTTGATAGTAAATACCGCAAAGCGGCATGATCAGTGAAGACTATGACCTTGGAACCTAGGAGATAAGACCAGAATTTGTCTAAGGCAAAGACCACAGCTAGCAATCTTTCTCGTGGTAGTGTAATTCAATTGTGCATCCGAGAGAGTGCGACTAGCATAGTATATAGAAAATGGTGCCTTATTGACCTTTTGGCCCAACACAGCCCCGACAGCATAATCGGAGGCATCACACATGATTTCAAAGGGAAGCAACCAATCTGGTGATTTCATGATTGGGGCGGTGGTCAGGGCCATTCTCAGTGTTTCAAATGCCTTTAAGCATGCCTCATCAAAGATAAAAGGCGCGTCCTTAACCAGTAAACTACACAAAGGACGTGATATCTTACTAAAGTCTTTGATGAACCTACGGTAAAAACCTGCATGCCCTAAGAAAGACCTAATTTGACGCACGGAATTGGGTGGAGGAAGGCCTACAATGAGGTCAACCTTAGCCTTGTCTACTTCTATACCTCGAGGGGACACAATGTGTCCCAACACTATACCCTCACGAATCATAAAATGGCTCTTTTCCCAACTCAAAATTAGGTTTGCCTCAGTGCATTGTTCCAACACTCTAGTCAAGTTCCTAAGGCATTCCTCAAAAGACGGTCCAAACACCAAAAAATCATCTATGAAAACCTCTAAGAATTTCTCCACCATATCGGAAAAAATGGCCATCATACACCGTTGAAAAGTCGCCGGTGCATTACATAGCCCAAAGGGCATGCGCCTGTAAGCAAAGTGCCAAAAGGGCATGTGAATATGGTCTTTTCCTGGTCAGCAGGGTACACCGGGACTTGATTATATCCCGAATAACCATCAAGAAAACAATAGAAACCCTGCCCCGCTAACCGCTCTAGGATTTGGTCAATGAAAGGTAAGGGAAAATGATCCTTCCTAGTCAAGGAATTTAGTCTCCTATAATCAATGCACACTCGCCACCCAGTAATGGTTCGTGTAGGGACTAACTCTCCTCTCTCATTCTCAACAACGGTGATGCCCGATTTCTTGGGCACCACTTGTGTAGGACTCACCCACTTGCTATCTGAGATGGGGTATATAATACCCACATCCAACAATTTCAATACCTCCTTTTTCACCACCTCTTTCATATTAGGATTCAGTCTTCGTTGCATTTCACGAGAAGGTTTGGTGTCCTCCTCTAGATGTATATAATGCATGCACACGGAGGGATCTATTCCTTTCAAATCAGCCACTGACCACCCTATAGCACTCCGATGTGCCACCAGAACACTCATTAACTGACTCTCCTGCTCTACAGTCAAGTCAGATGCAATGATGACTGGTAAAGTATCTTGGGGCCCTAAAAATGCATACTTGAGTGTGGCCGAGAGTGGCTTCAACTCGAGTGTAGGTGGTGTGACCAAAGATGGTATGGCAGGTTCTCTCGACAGAGGAGGAAGTGACTCAAACCGGGCTTTCCACGGAGGAAAATCCGGTGTAGAAGAAGCATTAAGCAAGACATTCACCTCCTCAACTGACCCATCAATATCAAAATTTTCAAACCCAAAATGAGCTAAACAAACCTCTAAAGGGTCCTCTACAAGAATGGAGGGCAAAACTTCCTCCACAACCTCATCCACAACATCCACAAATAAGCACTCCTCTCTTTCATGGGGTTGTTGGGATTCTTGGAAAACATTAAGTTTCACTTGCATGTTACCAAATGAAACTTCCATCACCCCGGTCCGACAATTAATGCATGCATTGGCCGTAGCCAAGAAAGGTCGACCTAAGATCACCAGGATTTGTTTCCTAGAACTGGCCACCGGTTCCATATCTAAAACCAAAAAGTCAACAGGGATGTAAAACCTATCGACCTTCACTAGCACATCCTCAATCATGCCACGTGGCACTTTGAGAGACCGGTCAGCCAACTGAAGAGTGACAGTAGTGGGCTTCAACTCGCCAAGCCCAAATTCCTCGTACACAGAGTACGGCAACAAATTGACACTAGCCCCTAAATCTAACAAGGCCCTATCAATGACATGGTCCCCTATAATGCATGCAATGGTTGGGGCACCCGGGTCCTTAAGCTTAGGAGGTGTGTCATTCAACAAGATGGAGCTTACTTGCTCCGTGAGTAGGACCTTTTGGGACACGTGTGTCCTAGATTTACGCTTTTGCGTACAAAGATCCTTCAGAAATTTGGCATAGGAGCGTACTTGCTTAATCGCCTCCAACAGGGGGAGGTTGATTTTTACCTGTTTAAAGACCTCCATCATTGCTTCCATAGATGCCGCCTTCTTATTAAAAGGGAATGATGTATCAAGGCATTGGGGAAAGAGTGCCTTAGGCACATATTGTGCCTTGGGCTCATGTGAAGTGTTAAGGACTAAGTCATCCCTCTTAAGAGTTTCCCCCTCACCCTTGCTCTCATTAGGTGAACCACCGTGGTCACCCTTCTTAGCTCTAGTTACATCAAACGCAACTAACTGAGGCTCTAACTCCCTACCACTTCTCAAAGCAACCACCGCTTGCACTTGCTCATGGTGCTTCCCATTCCCACTCGAACTCTCTGCCCCGTATTGTCCCTTAGGGTTGGCCACAGTTTGACTTGGTAATTTTCCCTCCTCTCTTCGATTCATGTTGTTAGCCATTTGACCCAATTGGGCCTCTAGCTTGGCAATAGAGTGAGTGTGGGAGTGAACTACCGGTGCTAACCCCTTAAGTTTTGAGAGAACTTCCAACACCTGAGTCTCAAAGGCAGAGTTGCCCTGAGGAACAAGCAGGGGTTGTGGTTGCCAGTACGGTTGTGGGGGTCGATAAGGTTGCGGTGGTCGATAGGATGATTGGTTGGCAAAATTATTGAAATTCTACCTTGGTGGTGGAGGATTGTAAGAAATGCCTTGTGAAGGGGGTCTCCAAGAGAAATTAGGGTGATTTCTCCATCCCGGATTGTATGTGTTGGAGTATGGATCATTACCCGGGTTGGAGAATCCTTGAGCCGCATTTACATGCTCTTGGACTAACTCCGGAAATTGTGATGCCGAAGGGCACTCACTCAAGTCATGAGCAGGGCTTGCACATATAACACATGCCTCGCGGAATTGAGGCTGATCTTGCTGGGTAGGGGCATGTCCCGCAGCTAATAATTGGTCCATTTTGTGAGACAGTGCCTCTACTTGTTGGGCTAACTCTGGGTTTTGCCCGACCTCATAAATGCCCCCTCTTTTCTTGGCTCCAACTACTAGTTGCCTGACTTGCCGGGCTGCGGAGGCATGGTGAAGGGAATTATCACTTAGGTTCTCAAACAATTACCATGCCTCGGCATCATTTTTAGACATGAATGTCACACCACAGGACGAATCCACCATTTGGTAGTGCGGCTCAGTTAAGCCATAATAAAATGTTTGAACAAGTTGCCAATCAGGCACTTGGTGTGGGGACACTGTTGGAGAAGGTCTCGAAGTCTTTCCTACGTCTCATGGAATTGCTCGCCATCCATTCGAGCAAAGTTTGTGATGGCTCGCCTAAGTTGGTTGGTTTTACCTATGGGAAGTACTTCTCCAAGAACCGTTGTTGTATATTGGTCCCAAGTTGTAATTGAATTAGCAGGTAAGGAATTCAGCCAGTGTTTGGCTATATCCTTTAATGAGAATGGAAACAATCGCAACATTAAGGCCTCATTTGTGAAATTATGGATCCTCACTGTCGAGCAAATTTCCAGAAATTCATTCAAATGTTTGTAAGGATCATCATGAGTTAGTCCATGGAATGATGGGAGCATTTGTATGGTGCTGGACTTAATCTCATAATGAGCAACAGTGGTTGTGATACACCTGTTCTGTAATATGCTAAATTGGTCCTTAGTTTGTTTATGGTTATGTGTTTAGCATGATTTTGTGTGCCATTATGTGATAGTATGTGATTTTGAATTCGTATCTATTCACTGTAGGAATATCTGTTTGAATAACCTGCGTTAGAAATTAAATTGAGGGCCTTATCGGCCGCGGAACCCGGAATTGACTACGCCATTGTGATTGGCATAATTTTTAGAGCCTACGGTGAAGTTTAATTGAAAATTGATTCGGGTCGGATTAACTGATTAAATCAATAAATTAAGTACCCCATTATTTATATTAAAATATTTGTTAGTAGGGCTTGTGTATATTTGCATTGCACTCTCCTTTAGCTCTCTTAAAACTCAAAATCTGAGTTAGACAATTGAGAGTGGGAGAGAGGCGGGCTATAGAGAGAGAAAGGAAGAGACTTGAGCAATTTTTGGCTCTAGCTTGGGAATTTGAAGATTCAACTCAAGAATTGACTAGAGTTTGGAAGATTAAAGCTCCTAGGTGAGTAACCAACCCCTAACTCATGAATTTGAGTTGTAATTTCGTGAATTGAAGATTAATTTGTGATCAAGAACATGAAAGGAGTTGGTTTTGATGAATTTGAAGACTATATATGCATGCATGTATGTATTGTTTTGAATTTGCATATTTGAGCTTGAATTACATGACTTATGTTGAAATTTCGATTGAAATCCATGTATTTGACCATCTTTTCATCATATGAGACGAGAATGAAGGTTATATGTCACATGCATGTACAATCCAAAGAAGTAGAAGCTTGGGATGCATGAAATGGTTACATTGGTAATGAGTTGGTGGGAAATGAGCCATGCATGTAGATAAGCTATGAAATTGAGCTTCAATATGTTGTAATTCTATGTTTGTACCATGTTGGTACATGATTATGTGAAGTTTGGACCGAAATCATGCATCTAGAGCCTTTGAATGTCGAGCTTGAACTCAAGGGAGTGTTCTGGAAAACCCAGAATTTTCGACGTCCGCTCGAGTGGGGGAAGTGCCGCTCAAGCGGAGAAATCGAGCTCCCAGCATTTTCTGCAGACATGGTTCCCGCTCAAGCGGGGAGCTATGTAGGTAGGAAAGTCCGCTCGAGCGGCCGAGTTCGCGCTCGAGCGGGAATTGAAGGCAACCAGTACTTTTGCAGACCTAAGGGTCCGCTCGAGCGGGGAAGTCCACGCTCGAGCGGGGACCCTATTTTCTGAAATCATGTTTTTGCATTTTGTGTCCTGTTTTCCATTCTCTTTCACTTGCAAGCACTCTTGGGCATACGTTAAGCATTGTAAATGAGTTAATGAGACAATAATAATGCCTAAAGAGGAATATGTGAATTAAAGAACGGATTAAACTGCTAATGACCCTTTTGTGTTCATGAAATATGTAGGGTCAAGCTCCAGGGCAAATCCACAAGCCGATCACTGTGAGTAATATCAATATTTGAATGCTTGTGTTGTGAATGTCCAATTGTTTACTCCCTTTAAGTTTTATGAATTGCTAATTGGGATTGTGGACGTAAGTCTGATATGAATGCATAAATGGACCCAAGGTCGTTTTGAATAAGCATAAATGGACCCAAGGTCGTTTTGAATAAGCATAAATGGACCCAAGGTCGTTTTGGATAAGCATAAATGGACCAAAGGTCGTTTTGTTAAACATGAATGGACCCAAGGTCGTTTTGATGAACATGAATGGACCAAAGGTCGTTTTGATACGAATGTATGGGCCGAAGGCCGTTCTGGCATGAGTGAGTGGGCCAAAGGCCGTTTTGAAATGAATGAGTAGGCCAAAGGCCGTTTTGAAATGAATGAGTAGGCCAAAGGCCGTTTTGAAATGAATGAGTGGGCCAAAGGCCGTTTTGAAATGAATGAGTGGGCCAAAGGCCGTTTTGAAATGAATGAGTGGGCCAAATGCCGTTTTGAAATACATGATTGGGCCAAAGGCCGTTTTGACATAATCGAATGGGCCGAAGGCCGTTTCGTCATGAATGTAAATCTGAATGGGCCAAAGGCCAGTATGTACGGAACTATGGTTACTTGATTTAAATTACCCCTATATGTGTTAACTACAGATACGAATTGGGCCCAAGGCCGTTTGGAAAGTGTTGTTCTACGTCATGTCGCATGAATTCTTTAATTGATGTTATTCACTGGGCTATCGCTCACGCTCATTCATGTCTTTGTAGGTGAGCCAAGAGAAGTCCAGACCCAGCCTCAGTGAAGCCTGTGTAGAACAACCCAAGTTTTGGAGAGTCAGCCCTTGTGTCTCACGCATGAGACCCAACTTTGCCTTTTTGTTATCTATTTTATGTTGTCGAGATGGCGAAGACTTTGTGTAATTCTGTATATAGTTTTGATAGGTTGGCTTGGACTTATATGATCCTGTTTATACAGAACTCATGCTACTGTTTTACTGATCTGAGTTATTAATGTCCATGTATATAATCGTTTGATGTGCCATGTAAGCACAGCTCTATGGACAAAGTTTTGATTTGCTTCCGTTTGGCCCCCATTAACTCTGATTAAAATACGTTTGGATCAGTTTGACGCCGTAGGTAATCTCATGATTACTAGCCGGTTACGTCCTTAACCCACGGGGGCGGGTTAGGGTCGTGACAGAGTGGTATCAGAGCACGAGTTAATAACTCACACACTTGTCCAAAAAGAGCAGTGAACGTCTAGATAAGATCTAGGATGCATTCATGTGATGGATATGAAATTGGAAGCGTTGATTATGTGCTTAAATGTTTTGATATGAACAATTATGTGTTGTAAGTTGTGAATTACTTGCATTGCAAATTACCTGAATATGTATGCTCCCTGTTACATGCATACTTGTGTATATCCTGTATATAGCATAATGCAAGTTTAATCAGATGGTGAGAACCAGAGGAGATGAACTAGAAGAATCCTCAACTGCCAGAATGGACAGAATGGAAAGACTGATACAGGAAATGGCAGAAGCTTTGAGACAACAACAGGAGTGGCAACAACAGTGGCAGCAACCACACCCGCCACCTCCACCTCAGGCACCACCCGTGCCAAATAATCAGAATGATGACCGGATTATAGCTCTCACCAAGGAATTCAAGAAAATGAAACCACCGCAGTTCCACGGGGGATTAGATCCGTTGAAAGCCGAAGCGTGGGTCCTCGGCATTGAGAAATTGTTTGAAGTGTTTCCCTGTTCAGAGACCCAGAAAGTGCTTCTAGCCACTTTTATGCTAGAAGACGAAGCAAGAAGATGGTGGATGTTGATGCGAGAAAACCACAAAGACGTGGATTGGGCAAAATTTTTGGAGATCTTTTATGACAAATACTTCCCGCAATGTGTTCCGGATAGGAAGGTAGCCGAGTTCATGGAACTCAAGCAAGATAACATGACGGTGGCTGAGTATGAGGCCAAGTTCACTGAGTTGGCCAGGTTCGCACCACACGTGATTGACACCGATTATAAGAAGGCAAGACACTTTGAAGGTGGACTCCGCAGTGACATCCTAGAGAGGGTGAATGTTCTAAAATTGGAAACTTACATTGGGGTGCTTGACAGGGCCATCATATCAGAGGCTAATAGCTAGACAAGCTAAGCCAGCAACAGAATGGAAGGGTAATAAAAGGCAAGGCTTCTTTTCGAAGAAGAAATTTCTGAAAAAGCAAAACACGGGCTCCTCACTACTTCAAATTCTTCCCGAGACACAGCTCCCATGTGCAATATCTGTAGCAAAAGGCACCGTGGGGTTTGTTACCGTGCATCAAGAGGCTGTTTCAAGTGTGGGAAACAAGGGCACATAGCCCGAGAGTGCAATCAGAACGGTGGGAAACTAGCAGCTAGTTCAACTGCATCGGTTCCAAAGCCGGGAAATACTGTGAAATCCGCTATCACCGGGGACACAGTGAGACAGGGGAGAGTTTTTGCGCTTGTTCTGGGTGATACACGGAACACTAATGCCGTTGTCTCAGGTACTATCTCAATATGTAATCAGGATGCTTTTGTATTAATTGATTCTGGATCAATGCACTCATTTGTGACATATGCATTTGCATCTAGACTGAAAAGACCCCTAGAATTGTTGCCATATTTGTTATGTGTGTCTGCTCCGTCGGGGGAATCTGTGTTATGTGACTATATATATCGGTTTTGTGACATGCATATTGAGGATGCTACCCTATATGTAGATTTGTTGCCCTTAAACTTTAGACACTTCGATGTAATTTTGGGCATGGATTGGTTGACTAAATATTGTGCCACCATAGATTGTGTGACAAAGAGGGTTGTGTTTAAACCACCAGAACAGAAAGAGATTGTATTTGTGGAAAATGGGGTAGTGCCTCCACCATATTTGATATCGGCAATGAAAGCATGTAAATTGATCAGGAAAGGGTGCCAGGGTTATTTGTGTTATGTATTGACTGAACAATCTGTGGATGTTGAATTGAATGATATTCCCATTGTTAGAGAATTCCCAGATGTGTTTCCAAATGAATTACCAGGGGAATTGGTAGACAGGGAGATAGAGTTTACTATTGAGACTATGCCAGGCACCTAGCCTATTTCTAAAACTCTTTACAGAATGGCTACTGCCGAAATGAAAGAATTGAAAGAGCAGTTGCAAGACCTGCTTGACAAAGGGTTTATCCGGCCTAGCACTTCGCCTTGGGGTCCACCGGTGCTATTTGTGAAAAAGAAGGATGGTACTTTGCGTCTATGCATCGATTATCGGGAATTGAACAAGGTAACGATCAAGAACAAATATCCCTTACCCCGTATTGATGACTTATTTGACCAGCTGCAGGGATCACAGGTGTTTTCTAAGATTGATTTGAGATCCGGGTATCATCAACTGAAAGTTAAGGCAGAGGATGTTGAGAAAACCGCATTCAGAACGAGGTATGGTCATTTCGAGTTTCTTGTTATGCCATTTGGAGTGACTAATGCTCCGGCAGCATTTATGGACTTAATGAATAGAATTTTTAAAACCTACCTTGATGAGTTTGTTGTAGTCTTCATTGATGACATTTTGATATACTCTAAAGACAGACTTGAACATGAACATCATTTGAGGACTGTTTTACAAATACTTCGGGAAAGGAAATTATTTGCTAAACTAAAGAAATGTGAGTTTTGGTTGGATGAGGTTATTTTCTTAGGGCATGTAATCAATAAGGAAGGAATTTCAGTGGACCCGCAGAAAATAGAGGCAATTGTGAACTGGCCTACACCAACTAATGTGACAGAAGTCCGTAGCTTCATGGGCTTAGCGGGGTACTACAGGAGGTTTGTGAAGGACTTTTCGAAATTAGCTGTGCCACTTACCCAATTGACACGTAAAGGGCAACCATTTGAGTGGAACAATGAAAGAGAATCAGCCTTTCAGGAATTGAAGACGAGATTGACTACTGCACCAATTTTGACATTATCTTCAGGTACGAAAAATTTCGTGATTTTCAGTGATGCGTCTTATAAGGGTTTGGGTTGTGTGTTAATGCAGAACGGAAAGGTTATTGCCTACGCCTCTCGACAGTTGAGGCCATATGAGAAGAATTATCCAACACATGACCTGGAATTGGCCGCAGTTGTTTTTGCTTTGAAAATCTGGCGGCACTATTTGTATGGGGCAAAGTGTGAAGTCTACACGGATCATAAGAGCCTGAAATACTTCTTCACGCAGAAAGAGTTGAATATGCGACAGAGGAGATGGCTGGAACTGATAAAAGATTACGACCTAGAGATTCAGTATCATCCCGGAAAAGCTAATACAGTAGTGTAGCACGTCCGCGGGGGACCTCGGCTACAGCTCGGACTCGATTCGTGTCGCGGTTCTAAATCTGAACCAAAGAGTCCAAATCCGGCAAATCGTTTTGAAGAAAAACAGATTTTTGAAAAAGTAGTGCCAAACATGGACTGCTTTGCCAGATTACAGAGTCGCCACCTAAATATTTTTAAAATGGGGAATTTAGGAAACCCTGACTCGGTGCCGAAGGCCACGTGTCCGTCATCACCAAAGTGACTTGGCTCGGGAGCTTGGGTACGATCGGGGAAGGTCAGCTATGAGCACCCCCTTTCGCCCGGTCCGAAGACCGGCCTCTACTAACCGTGATATCCGTTTTTGAAAACATTATGCGTTCTTATTCCGGTTATTAACCTAGATTTACTATGTGATGCGCACAACACAAAAGTATAGACTAGATTGCCTAATTCGGAAATAATCATTGCATATCCGTTTTGTCTCGAAAAACGTGTTGGTTTTTGCTACTTGCAAGTAGGCTAAAATTCAGATTTTCAATGAGTTATTCCAACTCGGGCAATCCAACCTCCACCCACAGGCATTCAAACAGTTTATCTCATGTAAGCATTTAGCCGCATGGCAATCCTATTGTCATGGGAAACATTCACACACATGTGATTATGCTAAAGCAAAAACACTTACATTGTACTCCGTGCCAAAAAACAAGTAACTGGTTAGCAAACATGCGTGACCTAGTTCATGTTAAGTGGCTAATGCAACACAAGCATAAATGCAAGCTAGAATAGGCTCGGCTAAACCTAAACATGGCATGTGAAATGCGCGAGTAGCACGTATTCAATTTGGAAATTGAAAGTTACGATGCAATTTGTATGATGTACCGAGCCCGGTGCATGTAAACAAATGCATGAATGCACGCGTGCATTGCATAAGGTATGCTAATCAAATATGCCCTAATCTACCATTGTAAGCAGGTAAATAAAAGGGATAGAAAGAAGTGGAGGTTGGAAGACATACATGCCCACGCACCCACACTTATTACATTTTTGCCCTCGCTCGGAGGGACCGAATAATAATACAAATAATTAACTACGCAAGCTAATTAATTATTACAAATTCACTAAATTAATTAGACAAATGATTAATCTAATTAAAACAGTAAATGCCTCGGGAGGAGGGCCCAAATGCGTCGCGCGCCCGGGATTCGTTCAGAATCGCACTGTCATGCAAGTGTGCCTCTGTTTTCCCTGCTATCCTTCTCTGAAAATCGCCAAAGTCCCAGGAGTGCCTCTAAGGGCACTGGGGAGTACCACCGGCTGGGGTACAACACCACCGGCTGAAGGATGTGGCTACCGGCACTGAGTGAAGCTATCGGCTGCCAGTTGACTGCCGGTCGGCACTAAAAAGTGCCGGTCGGCACAAAATGCCTGCAAAACCTGCAACTCACAGCAGCAGAGGGCAAAACTTGCATGGCAATGTAATTCAAGGCATGTATGCACCAAACACACTCCCTATCATGTTATTGACTCGAAGGGGCATGTGCCTCGATTCTCGGACCACCAATCGCGCATTTCCATGCATGATGGCCCCAAGAACCAAGAATGCAACTTTGATTTCAAATGCATGCAATGCAAACAAGCAAACAAGGGTGCTCAAACCTCTATCATACTTCATTTCAAGAGGCTTAACATGCATGCAAATGTGATGCAACCCTAAGCATGTTATCTATCATGCAAAATGACCAATGTGATGCACTTATGCAAGGCACACAAGCAAGCATGCAAACCAATGGGGGAGGGACTTACACATGAATTAGGCAACTCTAACAAAGGCCCAAAATCAGTAGCCACAATGCTAAATTATGAGGGCCAAACACACATGCACACATACACATGTTAAGGTTCCAAACCCAAGGCATAAATAAGCAACATTCAAGCACACTTAAAGAGGCCAAACATGGGCTAAAAGCATGCATGGAAAACTCTGAAATTCATGCAAAACATGAGGCCAAATCATGCAATAAAGCAAGCCAAATATGCAACAAATGGCCCAAGTCTTGAAACAAGCCATGAAGGCTTAAACCAAGGCCAAGTCCACCAAGCCTCACAAGGCTAAGGGGACTCGAAACAGGTCACAAGAAGACCTAAACAAAGCCTAAGGAGCACCTAGATGGCATCTAAGAGGCTCAAGCACAAAGGCATACAACATGACCAAAACATGGAGTATTCAACACATGCTTTTAAAGCATTAAAGAGGCAACTAAAGCATGCATACAAGCACACCAAAAAGTCTGAAACAACATGCTAGATGGTTCCAAACTACCAAAAATGAAGCAAGCATGGCATGCTACACACTCATACTCTCAAGGCCAACAAGCCAAATGCAAAGGAGCTATATAATGCACGATAGGATCGACCCAAATGGCTATGGACAGAGTTAAATCATGGCAAAATAAGCACACAAGCTTCATGGATCTAGGCCTAAAACATGTTCAAAACAAAGGCATGCAACCTAGACATGTTAAGGCATCAAAGAGACATTACAAGGCAACTATGCTAGGCATGCATAAGAGACCTAAACTAACTTGAAATCATGTTATAACATGGCAATATAAGCATGGAAAACAAGTCAAACATGCTCAACACACACTCAAGCATGAAGCTCCTTTGGAAGCCAAAATTTGCCCTTTTCAAGGACATCAAGGAGAGGGGGTGGCCTCCCCTTTCTAGGACTTTAAGGCACCCTCTCCACCATTGAAATCCCTCAAGATTTCAGTGGTGGAGAGGTCCAAGCACACAAGTCCCGGATCTCTTACAAAATAGCACAAAAAGTGACCTTTTCAAGGTCTAAGGGTGGTCAAACTTGCTCAAACCACAAAACACTCTTAATATACAATGAAGAGGGTCAAAAAACAGAACTTTTTTGTGTTATATGCTAAGCACAAAAACTGTTTTAAAGCAAGTGAAAATGGAGTGCAAAAATGGGGTAAATAAAGTAAGTTTCTTACCCTTGAAGCTTTTCTTCACAAAGGTTGGAGTGGTTGGTCCCTTGAGCTCCAAACCAGTCAAGAACACTAAGAACTAGCCCTTAGCACTTCAACTCCAAGAGGAAGGTGGAACACTAGGTGCTTGTGTGCAATAGTAAGGCACAAAACACCTAGATTTCAAAGAGAAAGAGAGAGATAGAGTGTATATCTATTCTAACCCTAAAAGAACCAGAGCTCTCACTCTCTAACAATGTCTAAAGCTCTCAGATTTTGTAACCCTTGAGCAAAGGGAAGAGCCTTCCCTCTTATAGGCAAAAAGCTTACAAGCTTAGTCCCTAAGCAAGCTCATCCCTCCATACACGTGTATGGAGGGGAAACAAGAGCTAAACAGCTGTCTAAAAATATCTCAGAAAGCAGCTGCACAGTGCCCGGCCGGCAAAAAATGTCATTTTGACAAAAATAGTGCCGACCGGCACAAAATAGTGCCGACCGGCATAATATAATGCCGATGGCAACTCTAGCCAGCCGGTGGCCTCTAGCCCCAGCCGGTGGTATGTGGGGATGCCTCACAAAGCATTCCCTGCCTTCCCAAGGCAAAACAAAAGTGTTTGGTGCACAACCAGACACAAAACGATCGAGTTCGGAGGTCCTGAGGCAAGGCACGCGAGCCGAGAACTCCGGGAACTCCAAACGAACACAAACATGGATAATCACCGAGTGTTCAAGCGGTGACGTCCAAGTCTTGAGGACGGTCAAAAATGGGGTGTCTACAGTTGCCCCTCTTTGACAGAACTCGAAAGTCATAAGAATGACGGGAGTGAATGTCAAAGCCCAGAGACGACCCATTTTTGACAAGGCCGAAGACTTGGACAGACATACAAAGCACAAATGGTTGAACTCGCAAGCTGCCTACGTATCCCTTAGGGAATCAAACCAGCGTAGTTCATGCACAGGCACACATGCCAAAGATAAGATATGCGCCCGTAGGCGGGGGCAAAATGCAACTGACAATGCAAGAAGCCGAGCATAACTTATGATCATGCAAAGAAAGCTGTAATGAAGCAATACATGCGACAGTTATAAGCTAGCATGCAACAGTCTACATCACAATGCAGAAAGGATGTAAGAGAATTATGCAATTCTCAAAACGTCTCACTCGGGAGATACAATACCTGTGCGGCTCGCCTGGTTCCACCAGCGGTAAATGAACCGTACATACAATATCGTGCCTGAAAAGAAAGCAAACTTAACAGGTACAATATTGTTAGCAACATGCATGACATATGCAATGCGAATGCAAAATGATGTGCAATATATACAAAACTATGTATGAATAATGCAAATGATAATGCAATGTAATTGAAACCATGCAAACTACATGCAGGGCAATTGAATCATGATTCGATCATGAGCGGTTCGAAACCACACGAATGTCAAATAGATTGATGGAAGTGACAAGTCCGTCTACCATAGAAAAGGTGTCGAAGCCCTCAAGGCGCGAGCGCACACAGAACTATGAGTGATGTAGATGAACAAAAGGACAAGTATTGGATGGATTGACATAAGTGGGGAAACGACCCGCTGATGAGGGAATAATGATCCTAATGCCGGATGCAACAATACTAAACTACAATGTAATGGGAATGGATACAATGGATATGGCACACGAGCCAAACCAAATTTTGCCTAGGAAAGGCATGTACGCGTACAAGCCATGTCTAACATAGAAAAGGTGTCGAAGCCCTCAAGGCGCGAGCGCACACAGAACTATGAGTGTATAGACGTGAAAAGTATGAGCACATACCAGACCAAGCTCAACAAGGAAAGGCGCAAGCCATGGACGGAAGATGATGCAGTGGATGCATGCAATGGGATGGATACAAGGGATATGGCACGTGGGCCAAACCGAATTTTGCCTAGGAAAGGCATGTACACATACAAACCATGTCTAACATAGAAAAGGTGTCGAAGCCCTCAAGGCGCGAACGCACACAGAACTATGAGTGTATAGACGTGAAAAGTATGAGCACATACCAGACCAAGCTCAACAAGGAAAGGCGCAAGCCATGGATGGAAGATGATGCAGTGGATGCATGCAATGGGATGGATATTTACAGAGAATGCATGACATATGCACTATACTACAATGATGCATGACAATGCACTATGATGCATGGCTATGATCGCAGCTTTCCCTATCTTACCAACAGGGCGATATACTAGGTTGGTTCAGTATCCAGAATCAAGGCGTAAACATGCCGCCTCAACCTATGGGGCTTCCATACAGATTTCAAGCCGAGGGTACAGCCCCCTGGGTATTTAAACCAGACTTTAGTCTCGGAGATCCCGAACCTTTGCATTCTAGGCATAAGCCATTCAAACTCTAGTTTTCACCGTCCCAGTTGGTCTTTTAGGAACTCACCGCGAGCACAGACAGGTGGCTTTACCAGACCACCGAAAGTCGTTCGGGCACGACGAACACCAAAGGAATTGCACCTTCAGAGGATTTAAGGTCTCCTAGACCGGGATGCACAGCGTATGCATTTGAAATGCACATGATGCATGACTGTTTGAAATGCGTGCCAACGCACGGCTTTTGAGATGCATAACAATGCAAATGAGCGGGTTTAAGGTCTCGCCAGACCGTGCGTGTTTTCGGTCCCGCCGGACCCTCGTTGGGGCAATTTGCATAATGTGACACACGTGCCACACGGGATGCAAAACAATGCAAGTGAGGATAAAATGAAGCATGAGGCACGCATACCTCATTGGATGGAAAATGAAGTGCAAAACGAGGCCTACATGCCTCGAGATGTAATGAAATGCAAAATGGGGCACGCGTACCTCATCAGACGAGGGTTTCGCACCTCCAAGGATTTAAGATCTCCTAGACCGGGCGTGTTTAGGGTCCCACCGGACCGTAAAGAGGTAATGCATGATGCATGATAGGGCAGATGAGACACGCGTGCCTCATAAGGATGGAAAATGGAGTGCAAATGGGGTGCGCACGCGGCGCGATGCGATGTATGCCAAATGCAATGAGGTGTGCACTTTAATGTACTGAAGGTCTTGCACCTCCCGAGGATTTAAGGTCTCCTAGACCGTGCGTGTTTAAGGTCCCGCCGGACCCGTGTGTTTAAGACGTACGCAAGATGCAAAATGAAATGCAAAGTGAGGTGCGCGTACCCCACTGGAATGCAAAATGACATGCAGAACGAAGTACACGTACCTCGAAATGCAATGAAATGCAAAATGAGGCACACATACCTCATTTGATGGAAAGTGAAATGCGAAACGAGGCACACGTACCTCGAAACGCAGTGAAATGCAAAACGAGGCACACGTACCTCGTTTGATGGAGAAAGATGTGAGTGCGACACGTATGCCACACCAAATATGCCAGACAGTGCAAGTCACAAGGGACGTGCAAGACGGCGTGTTGCAACGCAACAGACAAAAGGATGGATGCATGCAACGCACACGGGGCAACTTTGAATCTTGTAAAAGACAAAAGGATACGAAAGGATACAATCCTTGCTTGAATCTCAGTGCCACGCACAGAAGACACGGTCCGAGGTCAAAACGGAGGCCGGTTGAGCATCGGGGATGCACTTTCTTGCACTTTCTTGAGCTATGAAGACCCAAAACCCCTCATATAGCCTAAACACATCCTTGGGAACACCACCGGCTGGGTGGGGTGGTCACCGGCTGCCACCGGCTGCATGAACTCATACATCGGCACAAAAAAGTGCCGACCGGCACAAAAAAGTGCCGACCGGCAGAAAATGCCTGATCGGGGGCAGTTCTGCCATTTGCTTCGGGTCTTTTAAAATAGGGCTTGAAACCCTATTTCCTCACTTTGCCTCCGCCGAAAACTCCTCCTCTCTTCTCTAGTGCTTCTTTTCCTCCTCATTTGCTCATTTCCTCGAGTTTTCGCGCCATTTTCGTCGTCCGATTCGCGAAGTTCACCGCGTTTCGGACATTTTGAACCGAACAAAACTTTGTTTCGGCGCCCCTTTTGGTATTTCCACTTTTTCGGGACTTGTTCCCCTCGACTTCACTTCCTTTTCGTGCATTTTCCTCTTCCGGCCTTCCGGCCATTTCCGACCCTCTCGGGGTTGACTTTTCCAGTTGACTTTTCACATTCCGGCTTTTTCGGCCTTTTTCTCACCACCATTACTATGGCCGATGACGCTCCACATGTCGGGACTCCCCCGGACCACGAGATGGATCCCGGGGTTGAGCTCCTCCCGCTGAGTGAGCGCCCGTTCGATCCGGCGACCTATCGCCCGGCTATTCACATTCTACCACCTGATGGACTCCGCCACTTCCGCGGTTTTGACAGGGCTCTGGACCCGGAGCTCCTCTTGCGCGAGCCGACCTCTCACCTGTCTTTCGGCGCTGTCGAGGTAACACTCTTCTCTGTTTTACTTTTCGCAATGTAGAACTGTAAACTGTCAACTGACATAGCTGATTGCAACCCTTAATTGCTTAGCTCTGATACACTGTACTGTAGTTGATTGTAGACAACTTCGCAACTGATATCTGTTTAGGACTGACACACATGCACACACACTGCACTAGTCTGAATCACCCAAACACACGGCACACATTGCACTGTCAATTCGCCGACACTCGGTACTTGTTTGAGTCTGAAAACGCACTGTATGCTATATTTAAACTGAACCACACAAAGCCCGCTGACGCATCATACGTTGGTAATCCACTAAAACATACCGGTACCCGGCATCTGAAAACTTGCACACATGCTAGACTTATACTGATCCGCACGGGAGTACTGACACGTCACAAGTTGTAGTCCATCTACTGGTGCACTGAAGCCTGACATTTGCTTATACCTGAAAAATGTGCACACGTGCACCAAATTTACACTGGACCACTCAAAGCACACTGGCACATCACGCGCCGTAGTTTACTGTAAGCACACTGGTACCCTGTTTCTGTTTGAATCTGAAAAACTTGCACGCATGCTAGATTTGTAGTGACTTTAACTGTTTCTTCGGAATTGCACACCTCATATTGCTTTGCAACTATTTTTTTTGAAACAGGGGGATTCCCATGCCGTCCGCGGGTATGGGAACGTCGTCGCTCGCGACTGGTACGCCGCGCTGCCTGACGCCGTTAGCCGCATCGTAGATCGGGCCGGCTTTGGCACCTTCTGCAGGGGACTCTCCAGACTCTCTGCTTGTAGACCTCTTCTTGCCGCCCTAGCAGAGAGGTGGTGGGACACCACCGATTCATTTCACTTATCCGCGACTGGGGACGTGACGATGACCCCTTACGACTTCTCGATGCTCACCGGCATCGGGGTGGGGGGTGATCCGATCCCCTTCGATATAGACATGGATGAGTGGACCGCAGCCCAGGTCTACTTGCTCGGCGAGGTGCCGCCACTTGCTCGTCCAGGGTTCGTCCGCTACTCCTGGTTCGAGGTGCAGTTCCGAGTGCAGCCCGCGCTGGTGGACGCAGCTCCGATGACCCAGGAGGCCGCTGAGAGATATGCGCGCGGCTTCCTCATGTTCTTGCTGGGGACCACCCTGTTTGCCGACCGGGCGAACACAGTGCCCCTCTGCCTGCTCAGCGCTTTGGTGGACGTCGAGAGGATTGTGCAGTATGACTGGGGGGGCGCGGCTTTGGCCACCCTTTACGGTTATATGAGCTCAGTCTCTCGTGGCAGTGGACAGCTGCTAGGAGGCTACTGGCGAGCCTGGGAGGTATGTCTTCTTCTCTACTTTATATTTCTGCTCTATACTTCCTGTATTTTGTACACTGCGCACACTGTAGTCCGCTTTCCACGGATTGCCTATTGTACACACGGCACACACATACTCTGCTTTACACTGACTGTACACTGTTCACACTGTACACTCTGTTCAACACAATACACAACACACGGCTCCGTTGTTTCTGCTTTATTCTGCATCCTGCTTGATCTGATAGTCATACTGACGTCTGTTTTGCAGCTGTGGGTGTATGCCTACTTCCCCAGACTAGAGCCAGTGCCGGAGACGGAGACCCCTCTGGTCGTTCCTTTCTCCCGCCGTTACGATGGGAGGTGCACTCGGAGGCCCCGAGACACATTCAGCTTCTTCCGTCGTTTCTTCGACACCATCACCCCCACCGAGGTATGTTTTACTTACAGTCGGTTTAAACTTCGCTTTCAAGCGTACATTCCTATATCAGTAAATAATCAACTGTATTTCATTTCAGGTCACCTGGCAGCCGTGGGCTCCACTACCAGCGGTGATACGAGATCGGTATGCCGGCGCCATCGAGACCTCGCGCTACCGGATTTTGCTGGAGGGCCCGGTCTGTCGGGCTTGGTACCTGGGGGAGCGTTTTCTGCGCCAGACCCTCGGGTTGCCAGAGCAGATAGTCCCGGTTCACCCTCCCGAGCACATGAGGGATACCGAGAGGTTTTCTGTGCAGCAGATGGAGGACTACACCCTCGGCTGGGACGGGGACGGCTATAGGGGCGAGGGCGACTACTCAGAGTACGTCCGGACCTTTTTGATGCGGCCTTTGAGCGGGGGCTCCCGAGCTGATCCAGCGAGACCTGCGGCGCCAGCGGCCCGGGCAGAGGCAGGAGCAGGAGTGGGGTCTTCACAGAGGGCTCGAGCTCGCGGCAGGAGGGGAGTGCAGAGGGGACGAGGGACGGGCTGGCCCGCTCTGCCTACCATGTTGACATACAGAGGGCAGGGTGGGGAGGCCTTTCAGATCCCCTTTGCTCCTCCCCCGGCTGGCCATGAGTTAGCCGGTATCCCCGACTTACCTCCGGTATGTGCTACCTTATTTCTGCATCTTGCATTGTTATTTCATTTCAGTTTATTCAAATATCCCACAGAATACTGATGTATTTAATATTTTTGCAGGCTTCCTCCGAGTATACCCGTCAGTCTGTGGAGCTGAATGCCTCCCTGATGGGGATGTTGCAGCGGACTCTCGACGCCTTAGCCGTCTACGGCCTGCCGGTATGTTCTTCTGACCACAGTCTCGAATCACACTCTGTTCTGCACAATCTGCTACACTGCACAAAAATCTGATAAACTGCTCACGGCTTTCATATACTGTGCTTATACACTGCATTCTGCACTGATAAACTGCTCACGGCATTCACACACTGTACTCATACACTGCATTCTGTACTGATAAACTGCTCACAGTTTTCTGATGTGTTTGTTCTTTGTGTTTTCACCTCCTTTCCCGATCCCTCCAGTGGGTGGCGCTGCTCCAGCTGGGCCTCCCCTCTCTACTCGGGATGGCAGGATATTCCCTCGCACTAGAGGGGGACGTGGTCACGTGGGGAGCAGCTCACGAGCTCCAGTTCCGGAGATGGTGAGTCGGAGGCGGGGACGGAGTCATTTGCGGAGGAGGCCGGGGACAGCTCGGGCTCGGGCTCCGACAGCGACAGCTCTGACGGTGCTTATGTGCTTTTGCCCAGGAAGAGGGCGAGGACTGATCCTTAGGCATGAGGCCTGCTGCTGATGATGATGATTTTGCTGCTCCTTTTCTTCATTTCTTTTCTTGTACTTTTCTCTTTTTGGTAGATAGAGTACTATGTACTGCCGCAGGCAGATTTTTTTGCTTTCTTCAAAAGTTGTACTTTGAAAGAGATTATATAAAACAAACTTTTTGTCTGAAAAGTGTTTTATTTACATATCTCATACTTCGCACTGCATTGCATCATATTACATCTCGATGTAAACGAAATTTGATTTGTTGTCTGAAAATGGAGCATTTGCACTGTAATAATCGGATAACCCACCAACTAACAGCAAACAACTCATACAAACTGCTGCTCAAACTGAACACAGCCCACATTCCGCTGGGGATTAATCTGCATACAGCCCATAACCCAACACTTGGTCCATTCCGCATACGGCAAACTTTGAACAAACAGCCCAATCTGACAAGCCGGATCTCAAAACTGAAATGGTTAAGGTTGAAACACACTCGGATGTCCCAAATTTTTCATTTCTTCTCTTACCTGGCATGGATGTAGAGAATGGCACGGCATTCTGAGCACCGACGATCTTGAGGTAAAAAGAGGTTTTTTTTTTGGGTATCGAGCCTACAACTGGACACCGTGAAAGGACTCAAGGATAAGTAAAAGGCACACGACCTAAACACAACAGACACGCTCGGAGAAGACTCAAAACTAAATTGAGACCGACAAATAAAAGACACGACACACAGACATGTTTACAAGGGGGGTCCTCAAATTTCGAGGAGCCAGTTCCTCCGGGTATTATTCCCACCCTTTCTGATTTGTGTGATTCTCACGCCACTCGGCCCTCAAGCTCGGTTTTTCTCTCAAAACCCTCTTGTTCACTTTTCTCTCTCGGCTTACACCTCTCTATTCTTTACTCTCTCATTTTTCAATCCCTCCCAGGGTGGTTGATGGACGAATAGAAAGTCACAAGTTCATGCCCAATATTGTTAGCTCACGGCTATTTCTTCTGACGAATGAGGCGCCTTACCGGCGAGCGCGTTGATGATAAGGGGGGAGACAGAACACCTGGCTCAACTGTGCCCCTAGTTCGCTACTTTGACCATTTTTTTCGTTTTCTTTCTAAAACAGTTTTGATCAAAATGAACGTCGGATTAACATGCTTGTTCAATTTTTGATTTGAAAACCATGCGAATCAGGCTGTGCGCACTGAAAACTTTCCTTTTGGCTCCAAACATGGTCCAATTTTGAAAAATGAAATAGTTTTCGAGAAAATAAGTCAACTTCAGTGAAAATTTTCAAAAACTATTTTTGCAAACAGTGAACGCTCAACGAGCGCAGAACTTACCCTTGAGATACGCAACCTCGGATCGGAGGCAATGGGAAATTGCCCCTGGCTTAAAGGGGGATAAGGCAACGGAAAGTTGCCCCTAGTTTGGACGACGACTGAGGGCAACTTTGGCAATAGATGGCAACGGAAAGTTGCCCCTTGTTTGGATGATGCCGCGGCATGCTCATTGATGATTGAACTCGACCGGGCTCTCAGGCGCGGAGAGGACGAAGACGGACACAAACAATATATGGACACAGTCACCTTGAGGGTGTTGGTGGCTGAGTTCCAGAAGGAAGTTGATCACGCAACTCCCGGTCGCTGCAGTCGAGACATTGGATTCAGAGGAGGCGAAGTGATGCGAAACCATGACATGGACTGAGACGCTATGAGAGCGTTGGGGGCTGGACTTCAGGATGAAGTTGCCTACGTATCCCAAACATGGGAATCAAGCCTTACGTAGTTCCGGTCAAGGTACACTCG
The DNA here is from genome assembly GCA_030407325.1 of Camellia japonica. Lineage (NCBI taxonomy): Eukaryota > Viridiplantae > Streptophyta > Magnoliopsida > Ericales > Theaceae > Camellia > Camellia japonica. The sequence continues at coordinate 36,804,220 of JAPPVO010000029.1, read as the reverse complement.
GGTATTTTAACCTTCACTGTTTAGGCTCTAACTTTTGCCAAGGCGCCCAATGCGGGTTTTCGACCTTGCGAGCTATGTTTTTCTTTCTTTTCTTTTTCTTTTTTGTCTTTTCAATCTTTTTTTTTTTCTTCTCCTTTTTTGCATTTTTCTTTTCTTTTCTTTTTTTTACTTTTGCTTTTTTGTTTTTGTATTTCTTTTTCTTGCTCTAACTTTTGCCTGGGTCGCCCCTCCGGGTTTTCGGCCCAGCGAGCCTCTCAAAGGGTAAAAGTGTAGCAAGTCCATGCCAAATGGTTTTGAGATGGAAGCCCTCTGTATCCGAGAGAGTGACCGTTGGGTTGATTTGCAGGAAAAGTCCATGATGGTTGCTTCTCGAGCTTTGCTTGGTGGGATATGATCTCCCTGATCTGACTTTGAGGCCCCTTGCTCGAGGGCTGCTTCAAAATGGGCCACACAGGCGTTTCATGGCACAGCTGAATGTTCTGAATGGAAACCGGTTTACAATAGATAAATCGAATCTTGAGGCTGAGAGCGATCCTAGGCTACAACATCTCAAGAGCGATTCCACACAAATCTTCGCGAGACCGCACAAAACATTTCGTTTTTGAAAGTTTTCAAGAAAGCGACAAATCGCTCGTGCTGAAGATAATGTGGAACCAGTCTGGGTCAGGCCAGGGTCCTTCTCAGTACTCACGCCGACAAGCACGATTTCATTCATAAAAAGCTTAGCATGCGCTCTTTTTCTCAAAATGATCAAAATTTTACAAAGCCCGAGGAATTACTTCCTCTTTGTTTTCATCACCGCAGTGTTTGAAAAGGGTTTTTTTATGAAAAGCTTAGGTCATCATAACGATGTTCAAGGCGCAAGAGAGCAGGCGATATGTACTGTCGTTCCATTCACATCCTCTGGTACGGCTAATTTGAATAGCGACAAATACAGCACATGATAGCCACGGCTGTTTCATGTAGATTTGTGAGCGAAACTGGCTCCCCGTAGAAACGAACTCAAAAAGCAAAAAACTACTACTGTTTATAAGATAAAATGGTGTTTGAGGCAACAACCCCGAAATCACCAGGTACTCTATACAAGAGGGACTGACTCATTACAATTAGACAGACCCTTAAGCAAAAGGAATGTCTCAAAACAATGAGACAGGTTCAAGACAAAACAAAAGACTGACTCGACACCCAAGTCAGAATTTACCAAAACTAGCCTTGGCAAGTGCTCAAAATGCGTGCCAAACGCTGCATCCAAAAATGTACCAGACACTGCCCACAGGCAATTCATCTGCTGATTATATACTCACGGTATCTATGTCCTCCGTATCTGTGTCCTCGTACTCCAAGAACTCTGTAGTGATTGATTTGGCCGAGGTGGGCGGGAGGATAACCCTGTATATCAATCAAATCTTGTACCTCGTGACGGAGGCGGAAGCAGTTATCGTAGCATGGCCTGACTGCTGGTGGTACGCACAGTACTGAGTGGCATCATGGCCTGCTGGAAGGGGTTGGGGAGTGGCCTAGGATCGAGGGGTGTAAGATGCCCCTTTTTGGCCAAGATCAGAAGTGCCCTAGACAAAGGCATGTGGAGAGGATGGAAGGCCCTGCGCCCTCGAGGCAGGTACTTTGGAGCCTGAACACTCTTGCTAGATGCACTAGCGAACGGATCAGCGGGTGCGGCTTTGGATTTCTGATTCTTTCCGGATGCAAGGCTGGAAGCGGGAAGAACTGTCTTGGCATGACGGGGCCTATCCCGATTCTCTGATTGACTGGAACTGCCCTCAGGCGGAGGTGGAAAGCACCCTCCACAGCTTTTGTCATAACTGCAGATACCTGTTGCTTGTTCATCCCCTGGCTTTCAAAGCCTCTACTGCCCACAGCAGTTGTTTGATAGGGTCGGCATCTGCCTCCATCTTGCTTTATCTCTGGCCTCGGCCTGATTCAGAACTTGGTTTGATGCGTCGTTACCATAACTGGAGGTCATCTCCGGTTGGTTGAGTTCAATCACAATTCGTCCCAGTAGCGGGGGCTCCTGGGGTATAAAGCTTCCGACGTATGGTGCGACTGGCGGCGAAGCTGTCATTCCATAGGCGAGATCCGTCACGGATCTTTGAAGATCACCTATCATCCCCATTAGTTCAAATGTAGTGGGCTCGCGAGCCTGATACAGCTGAGGGGCCCAAACCGGGTGCGCAGCCGGCGATCTGGGCGGATGCGGCATGTCAACGGTAGTCTCATCTTGTAGGATGATCCCCTGATTCAATGCGGCCGTCATGACCACAAGCTCTTCTGGATTCTGCATCATGCTAAATTCTGCCTCAGCAAGAAAACACTAGCTATCCTAGCCCAACTCTCTGAATCTCTGAACTGAAACAGAAGACAAACGGTACTTCAGCCCCAGACAGATCAAACACGGGTGTAGCCAAACAACGGTACTATACTGCCGATCACTGTTCCCCAGATTCACTGTTCAAAACTGAACTGATACCCACGGATATAACTGATTCCCCAAAACTGATACTGGTGCCCTCGGGCCAAATATCAGTATAAAAGATTGCAAACTGATATGTGCGTTCTCCCTGCAGAGATGCATTCTAAAAGCACATAGCAGATAAAAGAGAGCCAATACACCCCTATGCTGGGGTAGGGTTTCCCTGTCCTATTTTGTCAGGAGCTAGGGTTTCACTACGCACACAGCGGTTTCAAACAACCTATATCGGGTAAAGCAACCTGTCCTAGTTTGGAATGGTCACTATGGATCCGAATATGCACTAGGTCGAATGGTCGAAAAGGGTGCCCCGTTAAAACCGGGTTCGTGTTCCCATACTGGCAGAGCCCGCAACGGTCAGCCTTATGGTCATGCCTTGACAAGGCAAGCCTCCAGCAAACCGCTCAGGAATAGCAGATGGCCAACACGGTGTCCTAGGCGCACCAATGCACATGCAATGCAAAGAAACACATAAGTGTAGTCAAAACAGGATATCACGAGTTCGAGTCAAGCTCTCTAAAAACTCCCCAGCAGAGTCGCCAGAAACTGTAGCACGTCCGCGGGGGACCTCGGCTATAGCTCGGACTCGATTCGTGTCGCGGTTCTAAATCTGAACCAAAGAGTCCAAATCCGGCAAATCGTTTTGAAGAAAAACAGATTTTTGAAAAAGTAGTGCCAAACATGGACTGCTTTGCCAGATTACAGAGTCGCCACCTAAATATTTTTTAAAATGGGGAATTTAGGAAACCCTGACTCGGTGCCGAAGGCACGTGTCCGTCATCACCAAGTGACTTGGCTCGGGAGCTTGGGTACGATCGGGGAAGGTCAGCTATGAGCACCCCTTTTCGCCCGGTCCGAAGACCGGCCTCTACTAACCGTGATATCCGTTTTTGAAAACATTATGCGTTCTTATTCCGGTTATTAACCTAGATTTACTATGTGATGCGCACAACACAAAAGTATAGACTAGATTGCCTAATTCGGAAATAATCATTGCATATCCGTTTTGTCTCGAAAAACGTGTTGGTTTTTGCTACTTGCAAGTAGGCTAAAATTCGGATTTTCAATGAGTTATTCTAACTCGGGCAATCCAACCTCCACCCACAGGCATTCAAACAGTTTATCTCATGTAAGCATTTAGCCGCATGGCAATCCTATTGTCATGGCAAACATTCACACACATGTGATTATGCTAAAGCAAAAACACTTACATTGTACTCCGTGCCAAAAACAAGTAACTGGTTAGCAAACATGCGTGACCTAGTTTATGTTAAGTGGCTAATGCAACACAAGCATAAATGCAAGCTAGAATAGGCTCGGCTAAACCTAAACATGGCATGTGAAATGCGCGAGTAGCACGTATTCAATTTGGAAATTGAAAGTTACGATGCAGTTGTATGATGTACCGAGCCCGTGCATGTAAACAAATGCATGAATGCACGCGTGCATTGCATAAGGTATGCTAATCAAATATGCCCTAATCTACCATTGTAAGCAGGTAAATAAAAGGGATAGAAAGAAGTGGAGGTTGGAAGACATATATGCCACGCACCCACACTTATTACATTTTTGCCCTCGCTCGGAGGGACCGAATAATAATACAAATAATTAACTACGCAAGCTAATTAATTATTACAAATCACTAAATTAATTAGACAATGATTAATCTAATTAAAACAGTAAATGCCTCGGGAGGAGGCCCAAATGCGTCGCGCGCCCGGGATTCGTTCAGAATCGCACTGTCATGCAAGTGTGCCTCTGTTTTCCCTGCTATCCTTCTCTGAAAATCGCCAAAGTCCCAGGAGTGCCTCTAAGGGCACTGGGGAGTACCACCGGCTGGGGTACAACACCACCGGCTGAAGGATGTGGCTACCGGCACTGAGTGAAGCTATCGGCTGCCAGTTGACTGCCGTCGG
>JAPPVO010000029.1:36566325-36799719 GCA_030407325.1 Camellia japonica | reverse complement strand
TTGATTAATAATAATAATAAAAATAAAAAAATAGAAAAGAAAAGGAGTTTTGAAAGTAATTTTGATTGAATTTTAAATATATATTTGGTTAACATGTTTCATTCAAATCATCATTTTAAAAACAAAATCATAATTTGAAAATTAAACTAAACGTTACTTAGTTTTTGACATCATTTTCAGCATTATTAAAGTTGGTTTTTAAGGCTATGTTGGTATAAGCTTTTTTGCCTATTTTAGTTACAAAAAAAATAAAATAGGCTAAAAGGTCAATAAGAAAAATGTCACATTCAAACTATAATCATTTTATTTTTTTCTCTCACAAAAGTCAAAAAAAACTAAAAAGTTCATCCCAAATAAAGATTTTTAGCCCCAAATTAAAATAGTTAAAAAAATCAAAAATCAAAAAATCAACCTACATCTCAAACGAAGGCTAAGCAAAATTGTTATAATTGACGAAAACAACATAAATTATTTAATCTTTCGAAAACATCATGGGTGTGTTTCGTTTGATTTTGAGAGATAAATTTTCAAAAAAAATCTTGGGGAAAGAGTTTAAATTTTTTTGGTTTGTTTAGTTAGTGTATATTTGGAAATGAAAGTTTGGGATGATTTGATATTTTGTTGTTGTAATGTGTTATGTGTATGAGAGAAAAAAAAATGATTGAGAATGAGAGAGAGAGAAAGTGATTAATTGATGTGTAGAAAAAATAAACCAAACAAAAAGTGATCAAAATCACTAAACCAAACAAAATTTTGAAAAATTTTCTCCAAAATTTGTTTCTAAAAAACAAACCAAACAAGGCCCATATGACTGTAAAGTAAACCCAACAAATAGTATTTTGTGTTTCTATATTTATTCACATATTTTTAAAAAATACATAAATATTTTTTTATTGGTTGGATGCACCATAACTATACAATTCTAAAAACACTAGATAACTACTAAAAAACGTAATAGTTGGTTTGGTTCTGATTTTCAGAAATAGTTTTTAGAAAATTCTACTTTTTTATTTTCTGTATTTTAATGTTTTCAATGAATTTTTTTAATATTTTAAGTAATTTTTTTTAATTTTAATAACACACCTAACATAAATACACTTAAAAAAGTAAGAAATTTTGCTATAAACCCCTTTACCTTCATTTCATTGTTAGAAGGACTAAGAAAAAAATATACTTTCTAAACACTCTTATAATTATAAAGTCTTGCATAAAGGACAAAATTTATTATTTAAATATTTTATCAGACTATTATACCCTCAACTAAATCTTCTCACCTTCTCCACCCACTCTTCCCCCCACCTTCTCTGTCTCTATGACTCTGATTCAAATCTGGACGTCGACAACATAGGCAATTGGTCAATCGACCTCAATCTGGTGAGGCGGTAACTCTCTCCTCTCTCTCTCATCTCTCTCTCTCTCTCACCGAAGTTTGTATAAATCCTGCTATTTCCGCCACAACAGCGTTAATGGCATCATTATGAACTTTAATCAATTGCAGACATTGAAGATCATTAAAAAGGGTTAGGGTATTGAACTCCCTTAGGAAATCGATGAGAAATATACATATAAGAAAAGTCAATTGTAGCTCCTTATCCGCCTCTTTCTTAGATCTCTCTATTTTTTATTTTATCTTTCCTCACACCTCTCTCAATCTCTTTATTTATTTATTTTTTTTTTGTTCAGATCTTTATTTTTTTTATTTGAATATGTGGGGTATTGTGAAGTCTATTTTGGATTTGTGTATGAAATTGAATGTGGAGAAGTATGTGTTTGTTGGTTGCGTATAAGAATCAGTATTGGATGTTATCTAATGATATGTATCAAAGATTGGAGATCATTCCTAACTCATAATGCACTTAATGAGTTTGGTTCCAAGTACTCTGGAGTTGATTGGAGAGAGAGTTAATGAGTTCGGTTCCAAGTACTTTGGAGTTGGAGAGAGAGAAGATTGATTGTTGTTTTCAATTTGCTTTTCTTTTTCTTTTTTTTAATTTGTTAATAGATTTGAGAGTAAAATTTAATTCTACTTCGTTCATTTAGTATGTATTATATTTTTATAATAATAAAATTTTATTCTGGTTAAAAATATTTTGATTTGCTTAATGATATAAAATTTTACTTTGAATCATAGTAAACTTTACTTTGATTCAAAGTAAAATTGTACCTTCATAGTAAAATTTACTCTGAATCAGAGTAAAGTTTACTTTGATTCAAAATAAAATTTTACTCTAAAATTTACTATTAAAAATAGTTAAAATATGTTTTACTTAACGATATAAAATTTACTTTGAATCATAGTAAATTTTACTCTCAATTCAGAGTAAATATCTAAAAATATATTGTGAAGATGGCTTAAAATATTATGGGGTTTTGAAAGTACATATATAATTCTTGTCCTTTAAAAAACAAATTAGAGATAGTGAGAGATATATCACCAAATCCCCAAAAATAAAATACAACAATTTTTTTTTTTTTTTGTATATTTTTCATATTTATTAATTTTTTAAATATTTTTTACAAATATTTTACTATTTAAACATCTAAGTAATATATCTAAAAAATATAAAAAATATTAAAAATTTAAAAATAGTGATTAAAAAAAAAAAAAAAAACAAAAAAAAAAAAAACGCAAAAACTTCAATTTTAAAAATTAAATTCAAAAAACTGAAATCAAATAACTTAATTTTTTTTATTGGTTGGATACACCATAACTATACATTCTAAAAATACTAGATAACTACTAAAAAACTACACGTGCTATCTCCCTTTATAATTTGACCACGTGAGCAAAGAAAAACTTCTTTTTTTAACGCGCCTTACGTCATCACTGTTTTTTATGTTGGTACGTCATCATTACTTTGTCGTAATCAAGATTTTTTTGTTGTTAACACGTCATTACTTGGCCCTAATCAAGATTGTCAACCACTAAACATTCAGGCCTATTTTGGAAAGTGGGTTATAATCCACTTCTCAGATTATAACCCACTTTTTCTCTCACAAAAAAGTTGCTTATAAGCAGTTTTTTACCAAAAAACTGATTATAACCATCTTCTCAAAATAGGCCTCAAGATTGTTGGCTGAGCAATGTTTTTGATTTCGTTTGGAAGGGTTGTTTGGAAGGGTTATTTGAGATGATCTAAATAAGTATATTTTTATACTTTTGATGAAAAGATATAAAAAAAAGTAAAGAGATAATGTGATCCAAATAAGTACACTTATATTCATCATGCCAAACAATTATTTTTTTATTTTTATTATTTTAATTTGGTTAAAAAGTTTTGTTTATGAAGAATTTTTAATTTTTTTTTTTTGTAATTTTATGAGAGAAAAAGTGAAACAATTATATTTTAATGTAACATTTTATCTTATTAGTTTTTCAGCCTATTTTGTATTCTAATCGGATAAATTAGTCTAACCTACTTTCCACAACAAGGTCTCCAAGTAAACTATTTAAATTCAACAATGATACATTCCCCTAATTTACCACCCTTAACATATGACATTGAGATTAGACTTCACATGATAGAATGTTTGACAAATCAAAATTTGATACTTGTCAAACACATCATTAGTGATATTTTTTAAGAGTAATAAATTAGCTATCTCAAACATTTTTTCTTTAAAATTCTATTCACAATTTAGACTCCAAATTTTTGATAATTTTTAAGGAAGCATAAATTGGTATTGGTCCATTATGAAAAAATCTAGTAAAATAAAAATCAATTACAAAATCAAACATAGTCATTTTACATGCATATAAAATCTACAAACAAAATTTGGCACAATTCTCCTATGAAATAGGTTCCATCTCATGAATATCCAAACGAAACAGTTTTTGAAGTTATATTTATTTGCTCTAAGTCAAGGTTTTAAATATATGCATAGTGATTTTAGACTTTTAATATAATTATTCATTAATCTATTAACATATTGTCTTTAACTTAATACCGTTATTTAAAATCATGGCCTTTGTTATCTTCAAAAATCATAAATCTCAATTGACCTTCAATCTCTTTCTAGTATGATTTTTTGAAAATCTGACAGATTATTCTGTGGTTAATTTTTATGGAATTAAATAATTGATCCATTATTCATCCTCATGTAAGGCTCGACCCACAAATGGTCTAATTGTAATCAGGCTTTTTTTTTGGAAAAATAACTATAAGTTGGTTTATTAATTTTTTATTTTTACATGTCTTTTTATAATAAATAAAGAGTGGTGTTATTAATACCCCATAAATTATTTAGACCTCACATTTCTTTGGGCCCCACTTATAAATTTTGAAACCCTCAAAAAAATTTTTCCCTCCCCAAATAATACTAAAATTATCCCAGTGAAAACATTTCACCCATTGAATGCACATCCCAAAAAAACTCTTCTTCCAAAAAACCCTAACAAAACCCACTAAGAAGAAGAAGAAAAAATCAAATATGATTACTGCATCTGTTGCCTCATCCACCATTGTCACAGTTGGTATGCTCTCTCTCTCTCTATATATATATATATACATAGGCGCTGTTTGGGAAACTGTGGTTGAGGCTATTATAGCCTGATTTGAGTTATTAGCCAAAAAGCCTCCAAATCAGATTTTTTCAAAAAAAAAAAAAAAAATAGGCTCAGCGCCGGACAGTGTAGGCTGTACCTACACTGTCACAGCCTCAAAAGTCATCATCAACAGCTAAATTACCATTTTACCCCTTTACATCAATTTAAAAAATTATAAGTTAGGGACAACTTTGTCATTTTAAATTCAAACATCATTTCAACACACTTTTCAATACAACAACTCAACTAAAAATTCATCTCATCTTCCCAAACACAAAAACTAAAATAGCCTACTAAAATAGCCAAAAAGCCTCTAAAATAGCCACTTCCCAAATGAGGCCATAATTTCTTAATTTTCTCGTAATAATTTCTTCTCTTGTAAGAAAAAAAATATAATAATTGGTTTGGTTGGTTTTGTTGATAGATATTATAAAATTGTGAGTTCAACAAAGAATTACGCAGCAATATTATCAAAACTACGCAATGAAAGAATAACTTTTGAACCTGACAATGGATTTGGGCTATTTCTAATAACTCTGTAAGTGTTAAAAAATTTGACCATTCAATGTGTTAAGAAATTTCATGTTCGAACTTGTATTCCGGAACTTGAAAAAATGAAAACTTTTGCAAGCGTTAACAATTTTGAGCGTTCAATGTGTTAAGAAATTTTCATATTCGGACCTGTATTCTTGAACATTACTTATTTGTTCGGGAATTTCCGAACAAATAAGTAATGTTTGGGCCTGTATTCTCGAACTTGAAAAAATAAAAACTTTCGCAAGTGTTAATAATTTTGACCATTCAATGTATTAAGAAATTTTCATGTTCGGACTTGCATTCTTGAAAATTACTTAATTATTCGAAAATGCCTGCCTGAACAAATAAACAATGTTCAGGCCTGTGTTCCTGAATTTCGGTCATATATTCGGGAGTTCAGTCCTAAAAAAATGACGAACATATTTTATTATTTTTGTTATTTTTTTCAAGAAACTTATCCTTACAAGACCAATCTCCTCTGAGCTAAGAACAATATCAAAGTTATGAATTTTCTCTAAACTTTTATTATTATATTTCTCTCGTCTTATGGAGTTGTGCTTACCAGAAAAACTTTTGCTCATTGTCATTGCCGGAGAAGTGTAGGTAGTCAAATGGTTACCACTGTTATAGCCGGAATATTGCCACTTAAGGATTTTCAAGGTTTTGAGGTGGGTAGGTTTAAAGGTGGGATTAGGGAAAAGAGGGATGGGTGGTGATGGAGATAGATGCTCTCATAAACCCTAATTTATGATGTAGTGGGTGTATAGGTTTAATTGTGAGATTGGATGTATCAAAATTAATGATATCTTTTTTAGTAATTTTATTTGAGATTATTATTGTAATAAAAAAATTAAAATTTAAAAAATCTAAAATAATTTATGGAGCGCTAATAGAAGCATTATAAATAAAAAAGAAAAATTAACTTTTGGTATTATCTAAAACAACAATGATTCATCCCTAATTTAGGAGCACTAATTGACCACTAATGAGGTGGAAATTCAAAAAAAAAAAAAACTTAAGGCCAAAACATCACATCAGTAAATGGGACCCACTCTCTAGAACTCCTTTAGAACTCTCATTTTAGAGCTCTCAAACATTTTTCTTTCTAAAATAGCCGTTAATTATGTGGTCAACTTTGAATAAATCGTCAACCTGCACAATTTGGACAAGAGGACTCATCAGGACTCTATTTCAATGATTTGATTTATTTATTTTCCTAGAGCCATCTGGTCGGTCAGCTTCATATGTCAACCTGCACAATCTAGGTCATGAGCCAATCTCCGCTTCACTGATTTGATTTCCTATCTTTAGATGCATGTCTAGGTTTTTTTTTAAAAAAAAAAAATTTAAATTGATGATGATTTTTAACCACATTATGAACTCTTGGGAATTATTATTAGTAGTTAAAAGTCAGTTTTTAATTTATTTTAAATCATATTATTTCTCATATTTTTAAATATTTTTTAAAATAAAATTAAAAAGTTAACTTTTAATCATCTTTTCAAAATAATTTTATTTTATTATATTTGTCTTAAAATAATATCCTATTTATTTATAAAATCATATTTCTATTTTTTTAAAATAAATATAATAAAATTATTGCAATTATAATTATCATATTATTTTATTATTATTTTCACAAATAATATACACTTATAGATTTTTTTTATAAAATAAAATAGCAAATCAGATAATCAAAAAAGGATATATGATTGGTACATGGATAACTAGACAAGTTCGATTCTATATTTTCATATATATTTATAATCACATGATGTGGTTATTTCAATCTGATTCGAAGATTACCTAATTTGAGTGAGGATGTTAAAAGTTGATTTTTTAATTTTTTTATTTTGATTTTTTTGTTTTTTTGTTTTTTGTTTTTTTGAGAGAGAGAGGAAGTGGGTTAAAAGCTAGGAAGTGGCTTTTAACCCACTTTCCAAAATAGACTAAAGTCAAATTTTGGCTTTTAACCTATTTTTTGTCACATTATCTCTATTTTTTACACATTTTTTTAAAAAAAATCAAAAAAAAATCAAATGTTAACTAACTTTTCAAAACAACCCTAAACCTTTCAAAGAAATAATAAGTGAAATAAGAACTCATCTAGTTTGTATTGGGTGGTCTTGGGACGAAGTCATGTAGTGCTCCAAATAAAGCTTGATGCGGTTTAAAAACAATAAATCCCATCATTTTTATATCTCTTTTGAGAAGACCAATGGATAAATGTCCAATCTTATAGAATAATATTTCAAGACCACCTAATATCTTCTCAACCTTTCATGTATGTGACATAGGAGTGTAAAAATAGCCCGCGGCTCGGGATGGCCCGGCCCGTTTAGGCCCGCTTGGGCCCGGGCCCGAGCCTAAGAGCCTTAGTCATCGTTTTGAAGCCCGGCCCGACTCGGCCCATGGGCCCGACCCACTTGGCTTAGCCTATCGGCGCCCGCCCCGCGCCAGGCCACCCGAGGCCCAGTGTATTTTTTAATGGAAAATAATAAAATTATGTAGTAGAAAAAATTTTAAAAACAAAAAAAAAATGGCAGGCTCGTCCCAAGCCCGAGGCAGGCGAGACCATTGGGCCCGAGCCCAGACCCGAATACCCTTGGGCCTGGGCTAATTTTTTTCCCGTGCTGACTCGGCCCGGCCCGGCCCAAATTTTGGGGAGAGCCAAAGGCCCGACATGGGCCCGGCCAAGTCAAATTTACACCCCTAATATGAGATGACATGAAGGTCAAGAATACAAAAAAATAACATAAAAAATATAATTCAGTGCATGTTTTAAAAATAATAATAATAATAATAATAATAAGTGACAGATTTTATCAATTTTAACACTTAAAGTTTAAAAAAAATTTAAAAAATTTTGTAAATATTTGTGATAAGTGTTATTAGATGAACATACAAAATTTCAATTCATTAGATATGTACTTATTATTTAAGTAAAGTGTCACTTTAGTCTTTAATTTAAATTTATACTTACAATTTATTATAATGTTGTTATTTCTTCATGCGTCATTAACATTTTAAATAAATAAAAACAGTCGTTCGAGGCCTCAAATTTGGCTCGAACAGAACCAGAGGGGAGGGGAGGGGAGGGGAGGGGAGGGGAAGAAGAGAGAGAGGGGGAGGGAGGGAAGAAGAAGAGAGAGGAAGGGAGAAGAAGAGGGAGCCGCCGGTGGGCCGGACTGGAGGGGGCCATAATCACCGGGGAGTCAAGTTCGACTTTTGGGGATGTGAAAATTTTAAAATTTTCAAGGACTCTCTTCTGAGACCTCGTACTGTACTCCGATCGAAACTTGGCCATAATTGGGGCAGATGAGGCCCTCCACTGGTGTCTCAGTGGTGGGTCCCTTCCTATGAATTGGGTTAAATCAGGCAGATCCGGACCACCGGGCCTGGGCCTCTGGAGGTCGTGATAACACCTTAGAACCTCTTTTTTTCTCGATCAAAAAATAAAAAAAATAAAAAATAAAAAAAATCTGCTCAATCTATTAAAATCTCTATAACAAATTAGTTTTTTTGAACAAATAAAAATGTTCTTTTGTGAGGTATCATAACGTTTGTCCGATTTCGAAATAATTAACTGCCAATTAAATTTAGGTATTATTTGTCATAATCTAAAAAAAAATTAAAAAATCACTATTCTATTTAAGTCATATCATCTTTCTATCACATTATTTTAAACTTAATCCATATCTAATTCATATCTCATAAAAAAATTAAAAAATACATTTATTTAAATCATCCCAAACAACCCCAACCTAATTCAAAAGAAAAAACTCACCACATGAACAAAAAGAAGAATGCACAAACTTTTAACACCGAAAACAAATCCCTAAAAATCAAGCCATGCTCCCGTGTGTGTGGACCTTTCCACTCCTCCACCACGGCCTTGGTTATAACAAATTAGTTTGAACCATTTAGGGCTCCTCTAGTAAGTTAACATTTTAATTAAAAGGTCAAAAAAATTATTAAAAAAGTCAAAACGCTTGTAATTTATATTAAAAAGTTAAGAATCTCTTTTTTTTTTATTTTTTACAGATTTTTTTATAAAAAGTCAAAAAGTCATCTTAAATATATTATTTTTTTTATCTCATATTTTAGTCAAAAAGTTACTAGAATAGCTTGTTTCCAAACGAGACCTTAATCTTGACGGGTAATATGAGGGATCTTAAGCCTCGAGAATAAGTAATTTTAATCTTTTTTAATTTTTTAATTAAAATATGAGATAAAAAAATTAGTAAATTTAGAATGATTTTTTTGATTTTTTATGAAAAAAATGAATAAAAATTAGGAAAAAAATAAATTATAAATTATTAATTTTTTTAATAACTTTTTAATTTTTAAGCTACAACAGACAATTCCAAATGAGATTTAAATTTTTTATCAAATAAATAATTAAATATTTCATACAAATGTAAAGTCTGCAATTTTATAAAACACATGCTTATATAAAATATTTAATCATTTAATAATTAAAAATTTAGGACTTATATCATTTTTCAATCTGGACCGACTGATAGATACTTGCCTAGCTCTATCCAACATCCATCACCTTCTTCCCCCACTCCCCTTCTCTCTTTCTCTCTCTAAAAACTCTTCCTCTATGTACAATTACACACTGCATACACGTTTACATTGTCTCTCTCTCTCTCTCTCTCTCTCAAGCTACAGAAGTAACAACACAATGAGAGAGTTCTGAATACACTGTTAAAGTGCCCACACCAAAACCAGAGAAAAGAATGTGAAAAAAAGAGAGCTAAAGGTACTAGTACTCTACCACCAATCAGCAAAACAAACCCTTTTGCAGACCTCTAGAGAGAGAGACAACTCTAGAGAGAGAAAATTGAGAGCAGAGCTCCAGCTGTGTGTGAGCTCTCACCTCCACCACACAGTCCCAAAACCCTAGAGACGGAGAGAGAGAGTTGAGCTCTCTGCTAAAACCGAAATTCACAAGATTTGAGAGCTAAAAAAGCCCTAGATCCAGATTCATCCGTATCGGAACTCGTGTTTGTTCGCTGGTGATCACTCTGAATTCTGTTTCTCATTTTTCATTAATGATGATCTTCTTCGGTTTGATTCCAAATTTGTTCATTACTTTTGATTTTGTTGGAGTATGTTTTGCTTGGGATTCATGTAATTTTTTTATTTATATAATGTGATGAGAATATATGGAATTTTGAATTTTGCTTTTTTGGAGCTTGCTTGCTTGCTTCGTGGTGTTATGGGGTTTATGTTCTTGTTTTTGTGGACCATTTTGCTCTTCACTTGATTGTGTGTGAAGTTGAGAGGTTTTTGTTATGCTGGTTGATTAAGTTGCTTGATCTGGTGAGGTTATTTGGACTTCTTTTTTTTTGCCATTTTTTTTTGGAGGGGGGTACTATTTTATTGTAAACAAATGATATTTTGTTTTTTTGTTGATCAGCTTTCTTTGTGATCATTTTCAACTTGATTTTTAAATGCTGATGAATCATGGGAAAATGACTGATAACTTGAAATTCAGTAGAAGGGTTGGGGGTTGAAGCGTCTATTGTTGGATTTCTTTTTTTCTTTCCTTGTTGTCGTATGATTTCTCAACAATCAAATGGATTATATTGAGTGGTCAGTTTGGTAGGTGAAAATCTGAAGAGGGTGTCTCGTCTTTTTTCTTTTTTACTTGTTCATAGTGAGATATATGAAAATAAAATAAAATAAAAAACTCTGATTGACTGGAAATTTAATAATGAGTTGCTATGCTAATTTAATTTATCCATCTTATTATGAAGTTTAAAGCTTTATTAGATGGTGCTAAATAAGACTAGAATTAGTGATTCTCACACCCGTACTTTCTTGCTTCAGATGACAGATTTGTTTGCTGTGAACTGAATCAGAAATGGTTGAGTGGTTTACTGATTAAATTGATTCTCTTACCCATTTTCAGGTTGTTTTGCTGCAAGAGTTACATGTAATGATATACACTAATCAGAAATGGAAAAGATTCCGGAAACAAAGGCGCTTTTTGGGAAGTTGCCTGTTGTGGGTCGGGCAGCGACTGCGAGCACTACTTCTATTAGAGAAGTTATGGGTCGATCTGATGCAAGAGACTCAGAAGATTGGGACTCCCCTGCATCTGTAAGAACCTGGAAAGAGAAGAACTATTTACAAGATCAAGAGGAACTAATGCCAGATATTGTTACATTTAAGGGCAGTGGGGACTCATTTGAGGATGTTGGTTCTACTTCTTTTTCGGGGGCTAGTCATCCTCCGGAACCTGTTGATACTGATCTAATGAGACCAGTCTACGTACCAATTGGTCAAAGCAAATCAGAGGGTAAATGCTTGGTGAAGAGCTTGTCTATGAAGGGTCCTTTTCTAGAAGATCTTTCAATTCGGGTTCCTGGCATCAAACCAAGCTCATCTGTTCTTTCACCCGCTGAGAACTTGGTTGAAGAAGCAAATGGTTTGGGTGCAGTGTCTTCACCATTTTTAGTGCCTCGTCCATCACAAAACACGGAGAACGCTCTCCTTCCCCCGGATTCTGAGGAAAAGGAATGTATTTGGGATGCTTCTTTGCCTCCAAGTGGCAATGTAAGTCCGCACAGTAGCATTGATAGTACCGGAGTGGTCAGAGCCATGAGCATTGGCAATAGCTGCACCAGTACATATCGGAGTGATGGTATACTTAGTATGGACAGGAATTGGGAGAGTATAAAAGGGAGTGTTCGAGGTGATTCACTAGAGAGTGCAAAAACAAGCCTTAGCCGTGCAAGTGATAGCAGTGGCCTTAGTGATGACAGTAATTGGAGTAATCTTACTGGGAGTGCCAATAAGCCTCACAAAGGGAATGATCCTAGATGGAAAGCTATTCTGGCCATCCGAGCACGGGATGGAATATTGGGCATGAGTCATTTTCGATTACTCAAACGGCTTGGTTGTGGTGACATTGGTAGTGTGTACCTCTCTGAGTTGAGTGGGACCCACTGTTACTTTGCAATGAAAGTGATGGACAAGGCATCACTTGCAAGCAGGAAGAAGTTGACAAGAGCTCAGACGGAAAGAGAGATTTTGCAGCTGCTGGACCATCCGTTCTTGCCGACCTTATACACTCATTTTGAGACAGACAGATTCTCATGTCTAGTCATGGAATATTGTCCAGGAGGTGATCTGCATACCCTGAGGCAACGGCAACCTGGGAAGCATTTTTCAGAGTATGCGGCACGGTATGATTGCTATTCTAAAATTTTCCTATCATCAAGGCTTTCCGTCTTATAATCAACTCCTTTCTGTTTTTTGTTTTACCTAAAACACTTATCTGCTTTTAAAGCACTTTCCTAACATGACATGGTTGATTACAAATCCAAATCATACTTTACGGCTTGAAAGAGCATTTCACAGTGTCTTCTTTGGTTGTTGTATTTTCATTATTCCATGTCATTGATCTCATATCATGAGAGTTATTCCAAAAATAAAAAAGGAGCTGATTTTTGAGAGTAGAAAATCTTCCTATGGATACTTCATCACTGTGTAGTTTGCTTCTTAAATTTAATGTGATTTTCTAGCTTCAAATTTGCAACTATTCATGATTCCATTAATTTATACATTGCATCAATGCCTAGTTGCTAAATTATTATGTGCAACTTTGCAGCTAGAGTCTCATGGCTTTCATCTGATTCATGTTTGCAACTTATCTTTCCCTTTTAACGAGCATTGATTCTATTTTATTTTCCTTTTTTCTTTGGGGGTCAGAAAGCATTGAGAACAAAAGATATCTGTAGTGTTGAATTAGTTCATTCATTTCTTTGTGATTTTATTATGTTGGAAGTTCTACATTCAAGTTAGTGCTGTTTCCTTCTCAAGTCTTGGTACCCAAATTTATGAATTGAGGCAAAGGAAATGTAGAAAGATCTTTTTCCTTGTGTTTGCATTTGGGGAGGGGTGTTGGGGGCTAAATTTCTGAACAAAGTTTCAAACAAAAAGTGCTTCAAATGCGCAAATTATTTCTTGGCATGTGATCTACTTCAGCTTTTGTCAAAGTACTCTCTCTCATATTGTTAAGTGAGAGAATTTTGAGCCTGATTTCTCTTGCTTTGTTTTCCAACTTCGTCAATTTAGTAAATAATTAACTTCTATACTACCACATATAGGCATTTATTTTGTTGAGACTGGAGTTTGCTAGTGTCTTGAAGTGCACTTAATGTACTTTTTAAAATTAACTACTGCCTATGTAATTTAGTCTCATCAAGTATGATGAGATGTCCAAGGCAACATTGACATTCTACCTTATGAAAATCCTTTATTCCACGACTTCACCTTGTTGATTATGCTTTGAACCAAGTTTCTGGGGTAACTGTAAATCTGAGGCATTTTTGAGTTGCGTATCTTACTAATCCCTGTTGACCTTATATGCAGATGTTTGGTAACATTTATGTTTTATGTTTTATGTTTTCTGTTTTCTGTTTATGTTTATGTTTTCGAAACAACTGTGAACGGTAAATAACACATGTTTGACAACTGCTTTCGTTTCCAAAAAAATGTTCGACAGTTATGGAAATTACAAAATATTAGGAAATAAAAAAGTGTTTTCACTTGATTTGAAAACAAGTTTTCATTTGCTCCTCCCTCCCTCACCACCTTCAGCACCCTCCCTTGAGCCACCTAATCCCACCTGCCACCACCTTTGGCAATCTCCCCACCTCTCTGGTGCCACTTCCAACACCTCCTACCCTGGTCCACCCCTTCCGAAAACTCACCAAACATGTTTTCTTGTTTTTGTTTGCTTTGAGAATATTTGCATGTACCAAACATGTGTTTTGTTTTTAGCAAAAATAAACATGAACATGATTCCTATTTTTTGTAAACAAAAACCAATAGATTGTATGTTTCTGTGTTTCCTCGCCTAACCAAGTGTAAGTGGGAAATTCTAGATCATGTATCACTATTAGCCTTGCCCCCTTTTTCCCTATTTTGTTGCTTTGCTGTATTTTGAATAAGATTCTCCTTGATGTGACTTATATTCAATGGGAAGGACATGCAGCAAAACTTCATGCATTTAGATTTAGGAGCATCATAATTTTAAGGGGGAATTTTTAATTTCTACTTTTCTTCTGAGTTGTTTCCTTTGCTTCACAAGCTCCAGTCCTGTACATAGCCTGGTCTGACAGTTGTCCTCAGTCCAAATACATTCATGTTGCATGTTCCAGGTTTTCACTCCTTTGTATGGTAGTGTAGTCAGATTCCTTTCTCTCAGCTTTGATTCACATTCACACACACACACACACACACAGACGTGGAAAGACTCTGATCCATTAGCCTTTGTATATGTTTAAAATGTCTTCTTATTACCAAATAACCCCTCTATTTTGTGGGCCGGGACAAAGTTGGGTCATTAGGAGTGGGATTCTGGAGCCAGAATTTTGTTCAAATCAAATATTGACAGGGAAGATAGAGTTGCATACAAAATATCAGATGGGGATGGAGTGATTCCAACCAAGTTTTCCAGAGGATGGGACTGGATTTTTTTGATAAAAATTTCTTTCAATTTGAAAACAAAAGTTCGGCTTATTTATGCTGTTGCCTCTGTTTTAAGAATTTTAAATAAAAGATTTTACTCTGACATATATCATAGAAGTATCCTGAACTTATCCATAAGGTGTCTGGCTGTATCCTAGCTGCATCTGTTTCCCTGTTCAGTATATGAAAACCTAATTGGTTGATAGAACCAAAGATGACAATTACTATGCTTTTCTCAATTTGTAAAACAAGCATATTATGTTATTTCATTTTTTTGGTTTTAAGCCTTGCTCTGTATTACTGAGCTGTAGTTTAGGAGCTGTGCATTATTGTATTTGCATGATGAAACCAAACTCTTTGGACCAAAGAGATGTGCTTCTTGATAACCATTACATAAGTTTTAGGAAATTGTGTGATTTAATGTGTGCATTTTGTGGCTGTTAGAAGTTATAAATTGTTTTTCTATGGACTTCAAAAAGCAAACCACTTAATAACAAAGGAAGCTTCTGAAAAAATGAAGACCGTCTTCTCACAGTGTTACTATCTTGTTTTATTTATATTAATATTTTCCGGTGAACAAGGGTCATAATTATTGTCTTTCCTCATGTAACCAGGTTCTATGCTGCAGAAGTTCTTTTGGCACTCGAGTATCTGCACATGTTGGGAGTTGTGTACCGTGACCTTAAACCAGAAAACGTTCTTGTACGTGACGATGGCCACATAATGCTTTCAGACTTTGACCTTTCTCTAAGATGTGCGGTTTCACCAACCCTCATTAAAACCTCTTCATTCAATGGCGACCCATCCAAACGAGGAACAGCATTCTGCGTCCAACCCGCCTGTATCGAACCCTCATCAGTATGCATCCAACCTGCATGCTTCATTCCCCGAATCTTCCCCCAAAAGAGCAAGAAAAAAACCCGAAAGCCTCAAGCCGAGCCTCGGTTCCCAACAAATATGCTACCAGAGCTCGTTGCCGAGCCTACAGCAGCCCGCTCGATGTCCTTTGTCGGGACCCATGAATATTTGGCCCCTGAAATCATCAAAGGAGAAGGCCACGGCAGCGCAGTTGATTGGTGGACGTTTGGCATTTTCTTACACGAGCTACTTTACGGTAAAACACCGTTCAAGGGCTCGGGAAACCGTGCTACACTGTTCAACGTGGTTGGGCAACAACTCCGATTCCCAGAGTCGCCGGCGACAAGTTATGCGAGTCGGGACCTGATCCGGGGCTTGCTCATGAAGGAGCCACAGCAACGGCTTGGAGTGAAGAGGGGAGCGACGGAGATCAAGCAACACCCATTCTTTGAAGGTGTAAATTGGGCTCTGATACGGTGCAGCACGCCACCGGAAATACCAAGACCGGTCGAGTACGAGCCGCCTCCAAAGTTTGGAGCTGTCGATACGGTCGGGATTGGGGTCGGGGTCGGTAGCAGCAGTAAAAGGATGGTTGGGACAGAGGTGAATCCAGGAGGTAAATATCTGGACTTTGAGTTCTTCTAGGTTTTAGGGTTTATATGTGATTAGATGTGCTGTGTGTATTACTATGATTAGGTAATCCCCACAGAACCTTTTTTGCATTACCATGTTTGGTTGATGCATTTTTAACCCAATTATAAAGGAAAAATCTTGCTTTCAACTGGAAAATTATAGTTGAATTCTCAGTTCCTGATGGGGTTTTTGTACTGTTTGAGAAAAAAAAAATCAGACAAATCCGAAACCCAAATGTGCCAATTAGTGAACTTATGTCATTGATTTTTATTAGACCTAGTCAGTGTTATTAAAGGTGTGCCTAGGCCCAAGTCCTATCCAGGTCCAAGGTTCGCGCCTTGTAGTATTTCAAGCTAGGCGACTTCGATAAGGCATGCCTAGGCGTGCGCCTAGGCCCAAGGTTTGCGTCTTGTAATGTTCTAGGTTAGACGACCTCGATAGCACTTGATTGGCCCAAGGCTTGTGTCTTGAGGGCTTTTTCCATTGTTTCTTTAATTGGTTTTGTTTAAAATCTGACCATTGATTTGATATGTTATAGCTATAGAAGATCCCTACTCTTATTACAGATGCCAATACATTGGGCATTCAACCCAAATCAATTATAGAAGAAAAATTAGTCCTAATTCCTAATCTCCAAAAAACACTAAATGTTTAACATTTCATTTCATTTACGTTGAACCCTAAATTATTTATTTATATTAAATAATATATTTTTTCCATACAAGGTGCGCATCACTTCGGTGAAGTTTGCGCCTTAAGCCCAAACCCCAGGAGACCTTGGCTCCTTGGTACGCCTATTGCTTTTAATAACACTGGACCTAGCATTGTTGAATCAATTTTGCCAAGAATTTTGTGCCTTTGTTTGCTGTCGTCACTTTCTTGTTACACTATGATTGTATTTAGATCATGAATTTGAGTGGAAATTTAGAAAGGGAAAAAGGGAAAAGAAAAAGATAGGTAAAATATGAATGGAAAATAGTCATATTTCACCTGTATTTCATCTACTTTTTCACTTTTCCTTTCCAGATGTCTATCCAAATTCATGATCCAAACAGTCTATATATTGTGTTTGGATCAAGGATTTGATTACGAATTTGTATAGAGAAAAGCAACAGGAATTATATTTTATTCATTTTTTTCTTCTTCTTTCCTTTCCCTTTGCAAATTCTTCGTCAAATTCTTTATCCAAACACAGGCAATATGTGTCTTTGATTATAATAGATTGAGGGATCCTACAACAAATGCCATATTAAGGTTGTGTTTAAATCTTGAATTTGTAGAAGGATTTGTGGAGATAAAGGAAAAGGGAGGAAAAAAATGTGAAGTTTTTTTTTTCTTCCTCATTTGTTTCTTCAAAAATTTCTCCAAAATCCATAATCCAAAGATAATAACTGAATATACCCTGAATGAGGGAGGATGTGAACCCTTGATCTCACTTTTCCAGTTCTTTTGGTCTCTTATTCCATGTTTAGATAATAGATTTGTGAAGTGATAGGAAAAGAAAATTTACTGAAAGAAGTTAATAAAAAATTTATTTAGAGACTGGAGGGTACTGTTGGACCCACGGGGACCCACCACGTGTTTCGTTTCAATAATCCAAACCGTTCAATGTGTAGAACTCGTCGAGTACAATATGCTCGTAAAAAATCACTTTGAGCGGATATCGATAGCTATCTCATCGGATCATATTTCTGTCAACCGTTTATTTTTTTATCATTTATTTTTTTTTTTTAATACAAAACTGATTTGATTACGTAGCTATCGATATCTGATTAACGTAATTTTTTACAGGCATATAGTACTCAACGAGTTCTATACATTGAACGGTTCAGATTATCAAAATGGGATTCGTGGGGCCCCCGCGGGCCCAACACTACCCTCCAGTCTGATCACGGACTGGAGGGAAGCCCGCCCCTATTTTTTTTTTAATTTATATGATTAACAAATTTCTGATGAAGAGGAAGTCAAGTGTTATATAAATTAAATCTTTAAGGGAGCCTAGTATAATTATGATAAACTTGTAAAAATTATTCTAATTTTTTTAACTTTAGGAGAGATTAGTATAATTGATATTTACTTTTTTTATTATATTAATATTCACAAAATGAATTAAAATTGAAAAAAGCACACCACATACTGAAATGAAGAGACTTTAAGGCCCACAAACTGTTTCACTTTTATGCTTTTTCTCATCAATCATTCAATACTTGGTCCCCTCAATTCCAAAACAAATTCTCTGTTAACCAAATTGTTGTTTACTTGACTATTATACATGCATGAGAAGGCTTATCTTGAAAGAGTTTTTAGGCCTTTGTCACAACATCTCAACCATAGAACTGAACTAGAGGCTTTTCCCAAAATAAGTCTTTTTTACATTGTATTTCTCAAACTAGGTCAACTTCTGACGGAATTCCAAAACTAAGCTAAAGCGTCATTTCTATTCGCGCTTTTACTATTAGGAGCGCAAAATGAGATGAACAGAAAAATCGCTATTACAAATAGCGATTTTAATTAAGAACTCGCTGTTACAAATAGCGCTTCTAACAGAAAAAAAATTTCTGAAAAAAACGCTATTCAAAATAGCGCTTTCACTGTGCATATAATTTAATTTTTTTTTTTTTTTAGAAAACGCCATTTCAAATGGCGTTTCTACTTTTGACCCCAACCCACCCACACTCTGACACAGCCACACACAGCCACACACACCCACTCCAATCAAACATTGAAATAATATAATATATATATATATATATATATAATAATAATAATTTATAATAATTAATTATATAATTTTTATAATTTTCGTAAATATAAATCATTTTTAGGTTATGGATGGTTTGATTTATAATACGTATATAAGGGTACAAATTTTTATAATCAAATTTTTTTGTAATTTTTATAATCAAAAATAATTTATAAATTATCAAAAGTAATTTATAATACGTATGTATTATAAAAATTTTTATAATAATTTACAATACGTATGTATTATTTAAATCTTTACATTTTTTATTTAAAATTTTTTACAGTAAATCCATCTTCACATTTTATAATACGTATGTATTATTCAAAAATAATTTATAAAAATTTATAATTAATACGTATGTAATAATTTAATACGTATCTTCGCATTTACATTTACAATAAACCCATCTTCACATTTACATACGTATGGTTTAAGGATAAATTTTTTGATAAATGACTTAAATGATAAATCAAACCATCCATAACCTAAAATTTTTTACCTTTACATACGTATGGTTTACCCTTAAAAATCAAAAAAATTTATTTAAACCATACGTATGTAAAGGTAAAAAAATTAGGTTATGGATGGTTTGATTTATCATTTAAGTCATTTATCAAAAAATTTACCCTTAAACCATACGTATGTGAATGTGAAGATGGGTTTACTGTAAATGTAAATGCGAAGATACGTATTAAATTATTTACATACGTATTAATTATAAATTTTTATAAATTATTTTTGAATAATACATATGTATTATAAAATGTGAAGATGGATTTACTGTAAAAAATTTTAAATAAAAAATGTAAAGATTAAATAATACATACGTATTGTAAATTATTATAAAAAATTTTATAATACATACGTATTATAAATTACTTTTGATAATTTATAAATTATTTTGATTATAAAAATTACAAAAAAATTTTGATTATAAAAATTTGTACCCTTATATACGTATTATAAATCAAACCATCCATAACCTAAAACTGATTATATTTACGAAAATTATAAAAATTATATAATTAATTATTATAAATTATTATTATTATTATATATATATATATATATATTATATTATTTCAATGTTTGATTGGAGTGGGTGTGTGTGGCTGTGTGTGGCTGTGTCAGAGTGTGGGTGGGTTGGGGTCAAAAGTAGAAACGCCATTTGAAATGGCGTTTTCTAAAAAAAAAAAAAAATTAAATTATATGCACAGTGAAAGCGCTATTTTGAATAGCGTTTTTTTCAGAAATTTTTTTTCTGTTAGAAGCGCTATTTGTAACAGCGAATTCTTAATTAAAATCGCTATTTGTAATAGCGATTTTTCTGTTCATCTCATTTTGCACTCCTAATAGTAAAAGCGCGAATAGAAATGACGCTTTAGCTTAGTTTTGGAATTCCGTCAGAAGTTGGCCTAGTTTGAGAAATACAATGTAAAAAAGACTTATTTTGGGAAAAGCCTCACTGAACTATCTATCCCCATCTTCATTAGACATTATATCATCAATTTGAAAGCAATCACAATGGTGTCAATGACATCTAGGTTTTGTTTGGTATAATTTTTATA
The DNA here is from genome assembly GCA_030407325.1 of Camellia japonica. Lineage (NCBI taxonomy): Eukaryota > Viridiplantae > Streptophyta > Magnoliopsida > Ericales > Theaceae > Camellia > Camellia japonica. The sequence continues at coordinate 36,779,339 of JAPPVO010000029.1, read as the reverse complement.
AGTTAATAGTTGGTAATTACAAAATAAAAATTAAAAGTACATCTCTCTCAATTTTTAGATAATTAGGTTTTTTTTTTAGTTTATTTAAATTATTTATGTTTAATAAACCATAAGCAAAAGTTGCACCAAAATTGATTAATTCTCTTGTTTTTTTAACCATAGTCATTACAATTTTTTTTTTTAAAAAATGATATTTTGCACTCGATGAATTTTACTCTTTTTTCTTTTTTTCATTTTTTTTTATTACTTTGTATGTGAATTTGCACCTATCATACTAAAATTTAAGAACCATCTCATTCTAAAGTTTGTTGTGTGTATTAATGAAATCCTTGTAGTAATAGATGTTGAACAATAATCTTATCTAATGATTAAAAATAAGGGGTACTTACGTATAGGTCTTAATAAGTGGACTTATTGTCTAATAGGTCCTATAAAAAAAATTTGTTATAAAAAAATGTCACTAATTGTAAGTTTTAGCGATAATTTATAAAAATTATGATAAAAAAAAGTTACTAATTATCAATTTTTAGCGACGTATATAAAAAATTATCACAAAAAAAATATTTTAGCGATAATTTTATCAAGACTTATTTTCAATAGGACTTGATAGGAATTAAGTCTAATTATTAAGATCTATTGATAGTTTACCCTAAAAATAAATAAATAGATAAAAGACTGCAGTGGAAACTCAAAACTTTTAAGAATGATTTCTCAAAACTTTTAAGAATGATTTTTATATTATATTTCATATATCTCATCATTATCTTTAGATATTAATAAGACTCATGTGGGTTCTATTGCATTAGTGGTCGTAATTGTGTCACGAGATTAATATATGAATTGTGGTAGCGAAATGTGGTAGTAGCATTATTGTTTGGCATGGGTTAAAAAAGTAAAAATATGTTTGTCTTCATCTGAAAATATTAAAAAAAAAAAAAAAAATCTCACTAATAAATTTTTTTTTTTTAAATTACTATTAAACGAATGAATCTATTGTTGCAGACTTATCAGAAAGTAGAGATTAAATTTGTAGAGTGTGAGATCTATATCTAAAATAAATTTGAATAACAAGATAATAATTTTGAGTAATTTTTGAGTTGATAAGTTTGGATTCGTAATATTACTATTATCAAACACATCAACTTTTTAAATTAAACAAAAAAAAAAAAAAAACCAAAAAAGTAATTGTTAAATTCCACTTAATTGTCTTTTTACGGAGGTGTAATTAGTTGCAAGTGAGAGTTGTTGGGTATGTTAAGGGTAACTTCTTACAAAATTAAAAAGATTAATGCTTCGGACCCCCACTGGGGGTTGACCCCCAGTGAGGTGGCGCGTTGGGATTGGTTAAAAAAAAAACTATTTTTTTTTTTTTTTTTTTTTTTAAGTTTCGGCCAGTGGGGGCTCGCCACCTCACTGGGGGTGCGACCCCCACTGGGGGTCTTGCAGCGGGGCTGAATTAAAAATTGGTAATTAGAAGCACCATTTTCCTATGTCTTACTAATCATTTTTTTAATTTATTTAAACTATCTCTATCTCATAAAATATAAGCAGATCAAACAATTTAACACAAATTTTTAAAATAAAAAATTATAAACAACTCCATAAATTGTTGTACAAATTGTGTAATCAAACAAGATAAATAGATTCATAATTAATCAAATTACATAATAGAATAAGAAAACATGTTGAATATTACAACCATAGTAATACACAATACGATAAAAGGTAAAGAAAGCAAACCGAAACCTGTGTGATACCACAGTGTCCTTAAAACAGTTTAGCCGCCTCACCATGAGTGGTGGAGGTATGTCGACTTCTGTCTCCTAGGATACGACGGTCAAAATCAGCTAATACAGAAGCACCTTCTGAATAGCTTCGGTGAACTTGATGATGGTTGCACTCTTTCTAACAAGGACCAAAAGAGGGACTAGCAAAAGAAGATAAGAAATTTTTCTTTGGTGTAAAAACCATCTCCAACTTTTTTATCTCAAAACAATATCTCCATTTTCCATCAAAAATCTCTCTTATACTCTTCTACTAAGTTGGAGGGGAAAGACCTCTATTTATACAAGTAGGGGAATCCCTAGTCATAAAAGCTATACATCAATAGGGCAATCAAATGCCATTAACGTAGGCCATCAATTCTAGCTATTAGGGCTAGAGTTACTAAGGTTGAAAACCTATGGCCACTAATATGGTCATCAACTCCATCATCAAAAGATGAGAGTTACAAAAGTCTAAGCCTCCCATGTGCTTAATATATACAAATAAATATGTATATAATGCTATTTAAATAAACTAACTGGATGAGTCACATAATGGATACCAATGTTGGGTTACAACCCAATCCAAACCCAATTCTCAAACACATGCACAAGCTAAGCCCAACACAATATAGCTTAGTTCAAGCTTAAGATTAAGTCCAAGTCTAAGTCCAAAACCAAACCCAACACATGTACATGCACAAGTACAAGTCTAGGCCCAATCTAAACTAAGACTAAGGCCTCTTTCGGGAACAGGCTAATTTAGTAACTTTTTAGCTATTTGGCTAAAATATGAACTAAAAAAAATTAGTATGTTTGGAATGACTTTTTAACTTTTTACGAAAAGATGTGCAAAAAGTAGAGAGAAAAGAGAATTTTTGACTTTTTGGTATGAGTTGTTGGTTTTTTGATTTTTTTAGTGACTTTTTGACTTTTTGACTAAAAGGGCTACTTGCCAAACGAGGCCTAAGTCCAAATCTAAGCCTAACTTTTATTGATGTCCACTTTATGAGACAATTCTCATTCACACCTCAATGGTTTCGACCCATCATTTTTATATTGAAATCTTTCACTTGAGATAATACAAAACCATTCAGACTCATCTCAATCGGTAGTTGAGTCCTACTTTAATTTCGAATTAAAATTACCAAAAATCATTATTTTCCAACATAAATTACACCAAACTAGTTTGTGTCTCATGACACAAACTCAAAAACTCATTTATACAAATACAATTTGTTGGCCTGAATTTGAACCAACATTTTGCCATCGCGGAGCCCGAGTTTGGGCCCAGTAATAGGCAGTGTGGCGCTAGCATGGATACTATACCCATTAAGAAAATAAAAATACACCCTTACTATTCCCTCCATTCTAAAATATTACTTTCTTATTTTATTTTTTGTTAATTCCAAAATTTAGTTTCTTTTTAAAAATTAAGAACTAAAATAATATAAATTTTCTATTTTACTCTTCTTTTAAATTCATTAACAACACAAAAAGTATAATTATAATAATTGATATTTTTCAAAAAAATGTACGGATAATTTTGAAAAATTATTATTTTTTAAATGTAATAATTGTACTACAATAAAAAAAATTAAATTATTCAAAAAAAAACTATTATTTTAAAAGAGTGGGTGTATTAGTTATTACTTTTATCACAACAAGAGAACGTTTGATCCTACACAATCATTTTCAATTGTTTTCACTTTCCTATAGTTTAACGAATTAATGTTGGATCCAAGGGAAGTGTCAGTAATTAAAACATAAAAAAATGTTGGATCCAAGGTAAGTGTCAGTGATCAACACAAGATTGAGCTCAATTCACAAACTAAAAGAAAACTCACATGCCACACTTACAAAAATAAAAAAAAAAGGGTAAATTACACTTACGTCCGGAGGGTTCTAACAATTACAGATTTTTCTTGTGATTTTAGTAATTACACTAATTTTCTTTACTTTTGAAACTATTATCAATTCTCTCACTATTAGGATATTTAATAGAATTTGCTGATATTATGCAAAAATTATGAAATTGCCCATTAATTACTTTATGGGTAAATTACACTGACACCCCCTGAGGTTTAGGTTTATTACAGTTCTCCCCTCACCTTTTGAAAATTACATCTCTCTCTTGAGGTTTAAAATTTCATTATAGATTTCCTCGCTCAGCAATTTAATTTTTTTTAAATACCAATTTTGCCCTCATTGGGTAAATTACATTGGCACCCCTCACATTTTAGAAATTACAATCCCCTTCCTAAGGTTTAAAGTAGCATTACCAATTGCCCTCTCGGTTAGTATTAGTTGGAAAAAAAATTCATTGAAAAAAAAATTAATGGGAAAAAAATTATTGAAAAAAATTTAGTAAATTTTTTAAATTTTGTTTAAAAACCAACGTAAACTCATTTTTTGAATTTACGTTTTTTTCCTCAATTTATAAACTGAGACAACCATTTATAACAAAAAAATTATCAAACAAGTTTTTTATGACAGTTTTTAAAATTTTTGTAAATATAAATTGAAAACTAAAAACAAATGGTTACCAAACAAGCCTTATGGTAAAAATGTCGTAAAATTAACAAATAATTAAATAAGTTACTAACGTAAGAAATGACTTATCAAAATATTCTTACGCTATGTATGGTTTGATTTTTAAAATTTTTTTTTTAAAAATTAAAATTAATTTGTTAAGAAATAAAAAATAAAAAAATAATTATCATTTAGGTAAAAATAATTATCATTTAACTTTTGGCCAGTTATATACATACGTATGGCTATTTCAATTTAATTTGTAAAAATTATTTCTAACCATTCGAAAGATAAAAAGTTATATAAAAATGATATTATTTTTATTTTTATTTCTTAACCAAATTAATTTTTAATTTTAAAAAAAAAATTCAAAATCAAACCATACATAGCTTAAGAATCTTTTGATAAGTTATTTCTTACGTTGGTAACTTATTTAATCATTTATTAATTTTACTACATTTTTACCATCTGAATCGTGTTGGGTAACCATTTCATTTTCAGTTTTCAATTTATATTTACAAAAATTTTAAAAACTGTTATAAAAACTTATTTGATATTTTTTTTGGTTTATAAATGGTCTCAGTTTGTAAATTTGAGAAAAAAAAACATAAATTCAAAAAATGAGCTTACGTTGGTTTTTAAACAGAAATTTAAAAATTTTATTAACAAAATTTTTTTTTAATTAATTTTTTTTTGCAAATAAATTTTTTTCCAATTAATTTTTTTTTCAATGATTTTTTTTTCCAACTAATATTAACCAAGGGGGCAATTGGTAAATGCTACTTTAAACCTTAGAGAGGGGATTATAATTTCTAAAATGTGAGGGGTGTCAATGTAATTTACCCAATGATGGCAAAATTGGTATTTAAAAAAATTAAATTGCTAAGGGAGGAAATCTGTAATGAAACTTTAAACCTCAGGGGGGCGATGTAATTTCCAAAAGGTAAGAGAAAAAACTGTAATAAACCTAAACTTCAGGAGGTGTCAGTGTAATTTACCTTTTATTTATTCAAATGAGAAATTTTACTCACCTCCATGAGGTTTTGCATACCATTGTTTAATAAAATTCTTAAAATTCATGCAATATTAAATGAAGTTTTAAATTGTTAAGACATTATTAAATCATTTAATCCCCCCCCCCCCAAAAAAAAAAAAAAGAAAACCTTAATTTTTATTGATAAAATACTTAAAAGGAATTAATCTCTCTAAAATTAATGTTAGATAATATCTTAATAATTTAATATAAGACCTATTTCACACCACATAAATAACCTAAAATTTATTATTTGAATTTTTTTAAAGTTAAAATAAATAGATTAATTTTTTTCCTAGCAATTTACATTACTTATTTATTCATATGTAAAAAAATTATTATTTTATGTTTGAGTCATTAAAATTCCAGTCCATGCATATTTAAAAAAGTGCAGGTTAATATTTCTTACATAATTAAAAAAAAATAGAATTAAAAAAACACTAATCGCTTCACAATAAATTAAAATTGGTTGATACGGAATGAAAGATTAAAAAATCATTTGAGAATAATAAATAATTCAAACAATTTGTCATTTCTTACACCTAAAATTAAAATTAATCTTTACTTGAATGGAGAAATTATTTGAGAATAATAAAATACTCAATTAATTTGTTATATATGATACTTAAAATCTATTTCTCCATCTTTATTTATCTCATTTAAACTATTTTTATTAAATCAAATCTTAAAATTTATTTCTCACCTTCATTAATGGTTGAATTTTTATTTTATTTTTTGTTTACAAAAGTTCAAAAACCTCTTGTGGAAAAAAAATAGAATCAGGAAATTACATTATATTTTAAAAAAATTTATGAAAAACAAATAATAATTTCATATATATATAATAGGATAAATTAAATTATATTTATATATTTTTTTAGAAAGTATTTTATTTTGTTGTGTATTTAAATTAGTATTAGAGTCTAACTTCTTAGTGTGACACCCCAAAATATATGTACTTAATCTTTGAAAAAAAAATATAATTATAACATTTTTTGGGCCATAATAGAATATAGAGAACTTATGCATAGTGCTTCAAGAAACCTCATGGGAAGTGTGGTGCCATATGGTACCACGTGGTATGCCATACAGTGCTGCATAGTAAGGAACTTCTCACCTATAAATAGGTGAGTTACATGATAATGAAATCACAAGAATAACAAGCGATGGGGTATATGAGAGAGTGAGCCAAAGTCAGAAGTAAGAGTAAATGATCAATTTTGAAGTGAGTTATATTATTATATTTTGAGCTACCACAAGCGGTTTTATGTAAAATTTGTTTTGCTTATCATATTAGTTTTTAAAAGTATATTATATGTTAAATGAACCCTATTTGCTTATAGAGGGAAACCCATGGATATAACTGTGTATTAAATATGTTTTGCACAATTATTGTGTAAGTACCGCCACAGAGGTCTCATACTTTGAGGGACTTAAATAATTATTGGCCCTCTGTATTATCACTTTAAGTGACCCTCTGTTGTCATGGATCTACTGACCCTCTGATTTCTAGTGTGAAGCAAAGTGTTGTACGGAGCTAAGTGTTACACTATTGTGGGAGCCACCTCTAGAATTCGTATGAGTCACCTCTTGAATCCATACATCTGTTTTGTTTTGTATCGTACCATGGTTATGATCATTTGTTTATATAATTTCTACATTATGCTTATGTTATATAAAACGATTTATGTATTTCTGTTACCAAACAAATCTCTGTTTAGCCTAAATAATTATTTATGATGAATTTTATACCATTACGTTCTCAGTATAATATTTCTCACTCTGTCATGTGATTATAGTTGTTAACCACTTTCAGGTGATGAAAATTAAGGAGGGACTTGTTCCCTTATCCATATGTTAGTGTAGCTGGACCGGGGCTTGGGTAGACACAGAGCACATTGTAATATAGTCTAACTCTGTTATTGTATATAATAAAAAAACTCCAATGTATATTTTAATGAAATAAATGTTTGGGTACCCCTTTTATTTTATTCCGTTGTGTTTTTCATCTGATACATTTGGGATTGACTTATGTTTTTGTCCTGTCATGATGCCTAGCCTCTGGGTACTAGGATTGGGTTTTGACAAAATGGTAGCAGAGCAATGATTTTCTTTTAAAAAAATTATTTTAAAAAAAAAACATTGGAGCATAGGACATACACGCACAATTAAAAAATAGGGTATGGAATGTTTTGTAGGGATTCACCTTGGGTAAAAATTGTTATGTTGTCCCTCTTCAATCACTACTATGTTGGAGGCAAAGAAAAACTGAGAGGATAGGTTTTGTCCTCCTTCAATAATTACTTTGTAAAAAAAAAAAAAAAACTAAGGGGACATTTCTGTGAATTATGTGTACATTATGTTTTTTTTGTAATGATTAGTAGAAATGATTCTATCAGAGTATGCAGCAGAAACAAAAAATACAATTCTATAAATTAATTTTGAGGATGAAATTTTAAAAGGAGGAAAGATTGTGACACCACAAAATACATGTACTTAATCTTTGAAAAAAAAGTTGTAATTATAACATTTTTTGGGCCATGGTAGAATATAGGGAACTTGTGCATAGTTTTCAAGAAATCTCATAGGAAGTGTGATGCCATGTGGTACCACGTGGTGTGTTGCATAGTAAGGATCTTCTCGCCTATAAATAGGTAAGTTGCACGGTAATGAAATCACAATAATAACAAACGAGGGGTATATGAGAGAGTGAGCTGAAGTCAGAAGTGAGAGTAAAGAATCAAGTTTGAAGTGAGTTTTATTATATTTTGAGCTACCATAAATTGTTTTATGTAAAATCTGTTTTGCCAATCATATTAGTTTTTAAAAGTATATTATTTGTTAAATAAATCCTATTTGCTTATAAAGGGAAACTCATGGATATAACTGTGTATTAAATGTATTTTTCACATTTATTTTGTAAGTATCACCACGAAGGTCCTATGCCTTTGGTGACTTAAATAACCATTGGTCCTCTGTATTGTCACTTTAAGTGACCCTTTGTTGTCATGGATCCATTGACCCTCTGATTTTTGGTGTGGAGTAAAGTGTTGTGCGGAGATAAGTGCTACACTATTATGAGAGCCACCTCTAAAATTCGTACGAGAACCTCTTGAGTCCATACATCTGTTTTGTTCTGTTCTGTATCGTGGTTATGATTATTTGCTTATATGATTTCTGCGTTATGCTTCTATTATTTAAAATGATTTATGTATTTCTGTTACCAAACAAATCTCTGTTTAGCCAAAATAATTATCCATGGTGATTTTTATACCCTTCATACTCTCAGTATAATATTTCTCACTCTGCCATGTGGTTATAGTTGTTAACCACTTTCAGTTGATATGTTAGGACTAATGCGTGCGGTAGACATAAGGCACTTTGTAATCATAGTTTAACTCTGGCAATGTAAATGAATAGAAGATCCACTGTATATATTATAATTAAGCTTTGGGTACCCTTCTATTTTACTCCGCTGCACTATTAATTTGTTATGACTTCAGTTATTTTCTTGTTGCGATGCTGAACCTTCGGGTACCGAGTTTGGATCGTAACAAAATGGTTTATTTAAAAAAAAAAAAAAAAGAAGCCTTGGAGCATAGGACACAGGCATAATTAAGAAGTAAGGTATGGAACGTTTTGTAGGGATTCACCTTGGGTAAAAATTGCCATGTTGTCCCTCTTTAATTACTACTCTGTTGGAAGCAAAGAAAAGCTGAGAAGATACGTTTTGTCGTTCTTCAATCACTGCTTTGCCAAAACAAAAAAAAGCTGAGGGGACATTTCTGTGAATTATGTGTACATTATGTTTTGTGTAATGATTAGTAGAAAATGATTATATCAGAGTGCGTAGCGGAAACAAAAGAAACAGTTCTATAAATTAATTTTGATGACGAAATTTTAAAAGGAAGAAAGATTGTGACACCCCAAAATATATGTACTTAATCTTTGAAAAAAAATGTAATTATAACATTTTCTAAGCCATAGTATAATATAGGGAACTTGTGCATAGTGCTTCAAGAAACCTTATAGGAAGCGTGGTGCCATGTGGTACCACGTGGTGGGTTGCACAGTGCTGCATAGTGCTGTATAGTAAGGGTCTTCTCACCTATAAATAAGTGAGTTACATGGTAACGAAATCACAAGAATAACAAATGAGGGGTATATGAGAGAGTGAGCCAAAGTCAAAAGTAAGAGTAAATGATCAATTTTGAGGTGAGTTATATTATATTTTGAGCTGACATAAGTTGTTTTATGTACAGTCTGTTTTGCCAATCATATTAGTTTTTAAAAATATATTATTTGTTAAATGAACCCTATTGGCTTATAAAGAGAAACCTATGGACATAACTGTGTATTAAATGTGTTTTGAATAATTATTTTGCAAGTATCATCAAGGAAGTCTCATGCATTAGGGGACTTAAATAACCATTGGCCCTCTGTATTATCACTTTAAGTGACCCTTTGTTGTTATGGATCCACTGACCCTTTGATTTCTAGTGTGAAGCAAAGTGTTATGCGGAGCTAAGTGCTACACTATTGTGAAAACCACCTCTAGAATTCGTATGGGCTACCTCTTAAGTCCATACATCTGTGCTGTTCTATTCTGTACCCTGATTATGATTATTTGTCTATATGATTTCTACGTTGTGCTTATGTTATTTAAAATGATTTATATTTCTGTTACTAAACAAATCTCTGTTTAACCTAAATAATTATCTATGGTGAATTTTATATCCTTATGCTCTCAGTATAATATTTCTCACTCTGTCATGTGGTTATAGTTGTTAACCACTTTCAGATGATGAAACTTAATAAGGGACTTGTTCCCTTATCCATATATGGTGTAGCTGGACCAGGGCTTGGGTAGACACAGAGCACATTGTAATATAGTCTAACTCTATTATTGTATATAATAAAAAAACTCCAATGTATGTTTTAATGAAATAAATGTTTGGGTACCTCTTTTATTTTATTCCATTGTGTTTTTCATCTAGTACATTTGGTATTGACTTCACGACACCTAGCCTCTTGGTATCGGGATTGAGTCGTGACACTCAGTCTTGTCAATAAAATTATATGAATATTAGATATACTAGATAATTTAAATAATAACAATTCGCTATAAATAATAATAGAACAAAATAAAGGTAAAAAAAAATTAAAAATGAAGTAAAAATTTAACCATTAATGAAGGTGAGAAATTAATTTTAATATTTAATTTAATAAAAATAGTTTAAATGAGAAAAATAAAGATGCAAACATATATTTTAAATATCATACAATAAATTAATTGAGTATTTTAGTATTCTAAAATAATTTCTCTCTTCAAGTAAAGATTATTTTTATTTTTAGGTGTAAGAAATAAGAAATTGTTTTAATTGTTTATTATTCTCAAATGATATATTGATCTTTCATTCCCTATTAACTAATTTTGATTTATTGTGAGACGATTAGATTTTTTTTATTTCTATATTTATTTTTTAATTTTTTTAATCATGTAAGAATAACCTAGTTTTTTTATTTTTATTTTTTATAAATATGCATCAATTAGAAATTTAATGACTCAAAGATAAAAATTAAAATTTGTTCATAATATCTTAACAATTTAGGAATAAATAATTTTCTTACATATGAATAAATGAGTTGGACAAATTACTGGAAAAAAATTAATCCATTTGTTTAAACTTAAAAAAAGAAAAAGAAAAAGAAATTTAAATAATAAATGCATTAATTAAAATTGATAAATATTTCGTTATTTATATAGTGTGAAATAAATCTTATAAGTATTGTATTAATTATTAGTGTCTTATATTAAACTATTAGGGTGTTAAGTTAAAATATGCGTGCATCTTTAATAATATATATGCAAAATCTCAGGGGAGGTGAGTGAAATTTTTTATTTAAATAGCTTATTAGTTCAAAGAGGCAATATATTCATTTTGGGTAGAAAAGTAATGGCATTTGTGCTAAATTAACGGATTAGAGGAATCTTGATATATTGTTAGCAAAAGTAAGGGAGGTTTGTACAATTATTGAAACCACAGGGAAGGTTCCTATATTTGTCAGAAACCTCAAGGGAGGTAAGTGTAATTTATCCAAAAATAAATAAATCATATTATTTTGCAAATGTGTGTCAGCTTAGATCTAAACTTTCATGTCTGATACCTTACTATATTTAATCAAAATCATTATATTATAATCAACACAACTTACTTTAATTAGATACCCTCACCAACTTTTTAATAATCAGATTTTAAAAAAAAAAAAATTTATTTAACTAACAGACTCCAAAAAAATTGATTAAAAAAAATGCCATGAACTACACTATAAACTGCACAAATTTGACTGAATGAGCTGATATGATTTTAATATGATCCAATGGTTGTGCATTTCAGGTTCAAGTAAAACAATGAGAACTTTTTCGTACACCAAAAAACAAATAAATACATAAAATAAAGGTGTTTCTGAAAAATATTTATAATTTTACTTTCCAAAAACACGAAAATGAAAACAAAAAAAATGAAAATAAATATTTGATAACAATACCAGCTTTTCAAGGAGAATGTAAGCATCATTCTGCATTACAAACCAAATATTCAAAGCAAAATTATCCCAAAAGAGACCAACCCTATCCAATAATTTACTTTGCAGCATAGCATTACTAACACCATGAAAGGTATTTTTCTCCAAAAATAAAAAAACTGTACTGTTGAGTATTTGTGGGTCCAACATGAGACATACTTTAATGATTTAAACCGTTCATCTTATAAGATTTTAAAACATATTATTTATACAAAAATCAAGTTAATTGGATAATTGTAGCCAAATGATCAAATCTTATTTTATATTCTCAAAACCATACTTGCTATTTATTTTTATTTTTTTGAAAATAATGTGATCTAATCATATTGTTACATTTATTTGACTCACCTGATTTTTTTTATATGAAAAATTTGCTTAAAAAGTCCTACAAAATGAACAACATTCCTTTCAGATGAACACCAGTGGAGACAATTATGTTCCCTGTCTCTCTCACACATAAAAATCATTACGTCATGTTTAAATCATAAATCCAAATAGGCATTTGAAAAGAAAACCATGATCCCAACACAGCCTTGGAGGGTTGAATCCATGACCGAGAGATGACAACTGACACTATGTAAGAAGAAGAAATAAGAAGGTAGTGAAAAGAGATCAGTTAGAACATCTCTAATGATTTGTCATTAAAACTGTCATTGTTATAATTTGTGAGCTGGAGAAGAAAATGGTGCTCCAATGATGTTGTATGGTAGTTGCCAAATTTGACAAATGCCAAAACTTGTGTCAAAACTGTCATATGTGCCAACTCAAGCAAAACCTCCCTCCCTATCTCTTAGTAAAATAGATAAATGTTTGCAAAGCCACCATTTTTGTGGAACCAAACATAGAAACTGGTGTGTTTGGAATGACCACCCAATTGGTCGTCCCGAACACACAGTTTCTATGTTTAGTTATGCCAAAATGACATCTAACCATTAGAGCATCATTGTTATAATTCTGTCATTTTCAACTATTCATTGTCAAATTATAATAAGGACAATACTATTATCGCATTTATCATTGAAGATTTTCTTACACCTAATAATAAAGATGGTAAAGATACATTTATTCATTGCTGAAAAAGTGTACCTTTTGATACAATAATCAGGCTATTTTCTGTACGTACACATTCCCTTTCCCTCCCCATTTCCCTATTCCTTCCCACAAAAAACAAAAAAAAGAAAAATATGACAGAACCGCAAAATTCAACATATCTACATATCAAATAACCAAAAAAAACCAAAGAGCTAATGCTTCTAACTTTCAACTTACCTTAGAATCAAAAAACAGAAAATATAATGCTACTATTATTGTTAAGAATATTTATTATTGTGTGTTTTATTTACTTGATAGCATAGGACCGTGTGCATACTGTCTCAAGCGCCTCCATGATCAATGCCGAAAAACTGGTCATAGCCTGAAAAACCCCCGGCAAGCCCGTCTGAATGTTATTCAGCGTCATTGCTCTAGTCACCTCTACTGCCTTGGAGTGCCTCAACATCTCCTCCTCAACTCGCCTTCGGCAAGCTGCGAGCTCAGATTTTTTCTCGGCAAGTGGGTCCCGCATGTCCAACACGTGACCCGTGTCGGGCCCAGTATCGGGAAGCCCGATACCAACCATAGAGTACGAATGATAGTACTTTTTTTCTATGTTCCTAAGTGATGAAGCCTTCTTCTCAAGCTCTTTAGATGCAGATTCTGTTCTTTTCTTAACCTTGACCTCCTCTGTTTGTTTCATCGATATTGAATGGACAACGTTAATGAAGCTTTTGATGGCTTCTGATGCGACTGTGTCTGGGACACGATCAAGGGCAAGCTTCCATTCGTCAAAGAAGGCGAATGCATCAGAGGGTTCTCTGTTGCCAATGGTTGGTGGTTCGCTGTTGACGGGAATGGTGGTTAACCTGAACCAGCCATGGAGGGAGAAGATGAAGTCCCGTTGGAATTTGATCAGGCGGCAGAAACTTGAGTGCCAGGCAGAAACGGCTGATTCAAGGTCGCGAGTTGCTTGTCGATGCAGATCAGAGGTAGACTCGCCCTTGCTTGATCTGTTCACGAGGCTGCGCACTTGCTGCACAATGTGATTCTGCACTTCGTGGAACTGGTTCATTGATCTCCACATGTACATGAAACTGCATCCATTAGAATAGGGTATATAAATTGTAGTAAATAAACATTTCTAGCATCTCATACGAATCAGATGTATAAATTCTATATTTTCTATAGGGATGGTTTAAGATGATCCAAATAAGTGTACTTTTGACTTTTTATGAAATATGAGTTGGATATAAGTTGGATTTGAAGTGATGTGGTAGAGAAGTGATGTAACTTAAATAAGATGATGTGACTTAAATATGATAGTGACTTTTTAATTTTTTGACTTTTTTAGGTTATGACAAACAAGGCCTAAATCTTACTTAATTTGAAGAACATTTAAAATAATTTACATCTTATCAAAAAAAAAAAAAAATTATAAAATATAAAATATATGTGAGTTGAAAACGTGTCCATGGATCCATACCCAACTTTTGGATGCATATCCCCGTATCTTAAGATTTTGAATTTAAAAAGAGCTGACGCTAGATAGTTGTACTTGAGTCCATGCAACATAATTAGCCAGGCAACAATGTTGTACAGCTTGTTTTGGGAAGTAAGTTAAAAGCTGACTTTTTGATTTTTTTTTTTTATTTAAAAAAAAACGTATAAAAAAGTAGAGAGATGATGCGACTCAAAATAGATTAAAAGTCAAAAAGTGGCTTTTACCCAACTTGAAAGGCTAATCAACTCTACTTTCCAACTCATCATAGCATGAACTATAACTTATGGTCATTTATCTAAAGTTAATGAATGTTTGATGAAAAATTGAACTGCCACTTTTCTTAGTCACTAATCAATCATTCTGTACTATAACTAAATACCAAAAATTAATAATAATACCACCAATATGTCAGTTAACCTAGAGACAGCACAATGGTGGGTCATATCATAGTAAAAGCCAATGAACCCAATTGTCCAACCATCAATGTTTTTTTTGTTTAAGTATACGGTCAGTAATTGCCCAAAAGTTTGTAGATCAAAGTAAAAAACAACAGCAAGTTGGGGCCACAGTCTGTTTTGAAGAGAAGCAGATGGTGGGTGGACAGAGCCAAGGAGAGGACCATGATGGAGCAAGTTGCAAGCCACATACAGAACCACCCTTCATAATTTTTTACCTAACATTGGTACAAGGTAGCAATCTAAAATAGCGCGATTTACACGAGTAAGGAAGCAACCCAGCCAAAAAAATGTTCACCAGTCATGATTTACTGCCCAATCGTAAAATGTTGATCACTATTAACCATTAATCATGTGTAAGAACAAAACATAAGGATTCTCAACTATACTTCACATTGTAGAGAATGAACATGCCAAAGCTCAAAATCTGAACAATGTATGTACTCATCCAATGAGAATGCATTAACTGCAAAAAGAATGTAAGAGGCATGGTTTTAAAACTCAAAGATATGAGACTTGAACAAGGTATGAAGTCGAGTAAAGTTGAATTTGAAAGAAATTTTCTCTTAACAATTTTTTATTTAATATTGTAATCTTAGAAAGATAAAACAAGGAATCGTAAAAAGCTATAGTTAGTAATCCATTTTAATTTCTTTGGAATTCTGACAACTACATGAAATTTGGGAGAAGAGAATTGAAAATTCCTAATACGTCCATCATTTTGAGCTGCTTGTATTCGTCCAAGACAATCATCAAGCTTCCCCATTTCAAATTGAAATACGAAAACACAACTAGTTAGTAATCCATTTTAGTTTCTTTGGAATTCTGACAACTATATGAAACTTGGGAGAAGAGAATTAAAAATTCCTAATACGTCCATCATTTTTAGCTGCTTGTATTTGTCCAAGACAATCATCAAGCTTCCCCATTTCAAATTGAAATACGAAAACACGACTAGTGGAAGGCTTTCAGTTCACCTTCATGAGAGATCAATAGATTTACGAATCACAATATGATGTGGTGCTGAGTGTACTGACAAAAATGTCCACATGAAGACAATTTTGTACAATAGAGATGATTTGTGCAGTATGTCATCACCTACCGCGTGCATCAAATTAATTCTACGCTATCAGAAAATCATAAAAGAAACCACTTACCCATGACAAAGTTCAACAAGCTGCGGGATAAGTTCAGCATCTCTTAGACTAATGATGGCAGAAGAGGTGGTGGAAGCGGCCTGAGACGTGACCACAATTAGTGACTGTAGCTTCTTTATTGATGCTTTTGTCTTGTCCAACTTTGCTTCATCACCCCCTCTGTACTCCTGACTTTGTAGGGATGACAACTTCTTGTCATGCTCAATTTTTACACCCTCTCTAGCCTACATTCATTGTCAATTCAATGTCCATATTAGCATTCATGAATGGCAATGTAAAAGCTCAATACAATCAAATGCAACAACGCAAACTCATCTTCAATTGTAAGCAGTTACTTTTGTAACTTTGTTGTCAATTAGAGTAGTTACTTCTGAAGTTGCACTGTCATGAGAAATTTGCACTTACTTGCAGACAAAACCCAACAATCTCAAAGTATAATAAAGTAGTGGAAGAATTATAGTAGTCACAAATAAGTAAATTGCAGAGGTGCAAGAATTTTTTATCTTCCATTTCTATCAGAGTAAATTGCAGAAAGGGCCACATGGCACCAAATGTATGGATTGGGTTAACGCCATTTAGCAACATTAGATTTAAGTAATGGTTAGAAATTAGCAATCGGACCAAATAGAGAAAAATTCAATAGTTCAAGGACTAAATTGGAAAAATTTTAACTTTAAAAACTAAAGTGGAAATTGAAAAATACTTTAGGGGCAAAGTGTAATTTACCCTTTTGTGCTTTTCAAAAGAATACTAAAAATTAACGATTTACCCTGTTTTCTGAATTAGTACAGTTATCCTGGACTCTTGATCTAAAATAGTACACATCTATATGTCATCCTGGACTCTTCCACTCCTTTTTTAAAATTTGAGACCACCACAGGTGACAAGCTGATCTTGTCAGACAAACTGTTAAAGAGGGCATTGCAGTCATTTCACCACCACAGCACAGAGAACCCAAACAGCCCAGAACAACAGTGAAAAGATACTCTTCCTAGGTCAATGGTGTAAACCCTCCAAAAGCACCACCATTACCCTCAAATTCACAACATTTTCACTCTATGATTCCCACCATCTTTCAGGGACATTTTTGTCATTGCACAACACCGGACCAAGACTATCCAATGGTAGCTTCTATTTGCAAACGCAAAACTTCTTAGTTCACACTTTCTTTCTTTTTTTTTTTTTTTTGCCAATATTCAATAAAAATTAATTGTTCGAATATCACAACAAAAAAATCCACAAAACCCAATTCAGAATTGATATTCAAATGAAAAAAATGGTGTTAATTTACAAAAAGTATGGTGTGCAATGAATGACTATTTTTGAAATTATATTTGTCGTTCATTTATTTTCATATAATTATTGAAATCCGATTATTTTAATTTTTTTCTGAACGAGGTTTACCCCCAAAAAGGCTCACTAAGCCTAAAGAATCCAAACCTTTTGAGAAAGCTTTTGATTGTGCACACAAATTGGAATCAAAATGTTGATAGAAAGCAATTATCAGATTGTTATTAGTACCTTCACTTCCTGGTAGAGTTTCTTCTCCCAAGCCAAGAGCCTTTCCAAAGTCGAACACAGACTCTTCGGGCCGCCCGGTTCATCAATGGAACCCGGTTCAAACTGGTACTTAACCGCCAATGGCGGCTTCGAAGTCCAGCTCGAACTCAAGTTACTGAACACTCCACTCGAATGATAAACCGTCTCTGCAACAACAACACCAAAACCAATCTCACAACAACAAAAAAATATATATATAATTTGAAATTCAATCTCTTTGGATGATCAATTTGGTATCGTACTCTTCAATTGCCTGAAACTCCGGTCCAATTGAGCACGACCCGTCTCGAGCATCTCGGAAACTTGATCGCCGGCGGATGCAGCTTTATCGAAGTATTCTCTGATCGCCGCCACGATTTCTTCCAGATCTCGGTGCCGGACGACGAGTTCCAAGTCTCCGCCGCCGTTTCCGGCGGGGTTCCAGCTGGCGGAAGATCCGACATCGCTCTTCGCCGGCGGCGGCGGCGCAGGAGGCGGAGCTTTCGATTCGGTGCGGACAGAGGATCCGAAATTGGACTGAGGCCCAATCTCGGATCTAGAATCTCCATCTCCATCGTCTTCTTCGGATGAGCTCGTTGTGTTGTAATGGTCGTCCCATTCGCTGTACTGAACCTCCTCTCTCTCCGTCTCTTCATCTTCATCATCTTCAACCTCGATGTGGTGGTCATGGCGGTGGTGTTTTTGGCGATTAGAGGAGTAGATTGAGGGTTTGTCATCGTCGTTGATGTTGCGATGGTTGAAGAATTCAGAATCAGGGGGAGATGGAGGGTAAAAATTTTCCCAATTCCAGGCCGATGATGCTTGAGATGGAGTGGTCGAAAATGTTGAATTTGCATTGTATGCATTGTATGCGTAATTTGATTGAAATCGTTCGATTTAGCTCTGTTGATGTGGGTTTGAGGGGACGAAGATGGGCTTGACTCGGAGAGAATGTGAGGGAGTTTGATGGGTTTGCGGTGGTGGTTGTGGCGGCGAGAGGTGGGGGCACTGGTGGCGGAGATGGTGGGAGAGGGAGAGGGAAAGAAGGAAGGAGGTTGTGGTTGTGGTTGTGGTTGTGGTTGTCGTTGTGGAGGAGGAGGAGGAGGGATGGCGGTGGTGGTGGCGGAGGAGAGGGAAGAGGGGGTGCGGAGGAGGACGGCGGGGGTGTGGTGGGAGACGGAGAGGGGTTCGCCGGCGGCGAAGGTGGTGAGGGCGGAGCCGGTGAAGCGGAGGGAACGGCAGTAGTCGGAGTGGGCGGCGGCGAGGTGGTGGCGGGCGAAGACGGCGTCTTTCATGAGGCGTCGCCGCTCCTTGCACCTCCGCACGGTGTCCTCGTTGTCGAGCTTCGACGCCGTGCATCCCATGATCACGTCGGTGGTGGTGGTGGCGGGGTTTTTTGAACGGTGGTAGTTTTAGAGAGAGAAATGTATATAGAGATGAGAGGTTTATAGTTGCTCCAGAGAGAGTGTTTGTACTTAAACTCACTCATTCACTCACTTGGTGGTCTTTGTTTTGAGATGGGGGGAAAATAAATATTAAATTTTTAAAAATCATTTTTATTTTTTTAAATAAAATTATATAAAAATAATTTGTGCTTTTGATTTTTTTTATTTATTTAACGAACTAACTTTTATGTAGAGGTGTAAATCTGACTCGACTTGGCTCATGACGGGTCTTGTGGGCTCCCAAAATTCTGGTTGAGTCGGGCCGGGTCAGCACACGGGGCAAAAATTAGGCTCAGGCCTAAACCAGGGTATTCGAGCCTTGGGGGCCCGGTGGGCCTAGGCCTAGCCTTAGGCATGGGCAGGACCTAACCATTTTTTTTTGTTTTTTAAATTTTGTTTACCAAAATTTTCTTATTTTTCACAAAAAAAATATATTAGGCCTCGAGAGGGCCGAGTTTCTGGCCAGACATTGAGTGAGCCTTAAGCAGGTTGTCGGACTAAACCAAGCTTCAAAATGATAGCTCAGGCCCTGGCTCAGGGGCTCGGGCTTTGGCCCAAATGGGACTAAATGGGCCGAGCCCACCCCGGGCCTTGGGCGAGTTTCGAATTGCTCACGGGCTGCGGCCCATTTTTACCTTCTTACTTTTTATGTCCCTAATTTCAAATTTATATATAAAAAATTGAAATTTTTTAAATGATAAATTTTATCTGAGTGAAATTTCAGTGGGTGAATTTTTATTATATAATATAGAAATAATTTTAAAAAAATGAAAGAGAGATAATAGAGAGAGAAGAACGAGAGAAAAGAAGCAAAATAGTTAAACATATACAAATTGGTGAGAGATTGGGAAAGGAATTTCATTGTCAAAATGAACTTGATAAAAATATGAATAGGAGATTAGTTTTGGCCAGGCAAAGGATGGGATTGAAAAAGTGAGGAGATTAGAGTGTTGTCCACCTGCACGTTTGGCTAGTTGACCAAAATAATGCTCTTTTTGTTTTTTTTTTTTTTTTTTGAAGTGCAACCTGTATTTGTAAATTTTTCATTTTGTTTTGGAATTTTTTTTAATATAGAAATATGTAAACTTTTGTTTTATATAAAAATAATTTAACAATCTTATTCAAAACAAAGACACTTTTACTTAAATTTCTCATTAACAATCTCTTCACTAAGTATCTCTTACTCATCATCCCCTTACTAACAATTTCATCTAACCTAATTTGTCAAATAAACGTGGCCAAAGAGAACCTCATATGGAGAGAGTTTTAGAAGAAAAAAAAAAAAGGTTGCAAAGTTATTATTATTTTTTAAAATAAAATATTTCTTTATTCTTCTAAAGTTTAAAATCTTAGACCTTAACTATCAATTAAATTGTTGTTGTCCATAAGCCCTTATGCTATTACACAAATTTGTAGAGGGATGCCTTTGGAACTGGGAACGGTGCGGTGACAATACGGTGCTGTCAGGCAGTGTTTGGGAAGTTTGTGTTTTGGGTGTTTTTTATTACTAAAAGACAAATTGATTAAAAAATCAAAAAAAAATTTAATCTAAACAAAATATCACATCAAATCTCATAATCATTTCATTTTTTCTCTCATAAACATCACATCAATCACAAAAAAATCCAGCTATCTTCTCAAACAAAAAAAAAAAATTTCAATAATATCCTACAATTAAAAAAATTAACAAAAAAACCTATTTCCCAAACACCTACATAGCAAAATGACCGTGTTTAGTTTATTTTAACAAGAAATCTCTATATCATTTTATAATTAAAAGAAGAAAAAAAGTTGAATATGTTTAAGGGTAATGCTATAGTATACATTCTCAAAAGAATGTGCACGATGCCTAAGTTATGATATTTATGAGGTTGATTATCATAAATGTCATAATTTAAATTTATAGGAGTCATAACTAAAGAAAAATGAGTTATAACCAAATATCATATAAAGCATCAATAGTGCTGGGACCCCAGTGGGGGTGACCCCAGCATCCCCACCTCCACGTGAGGGACTGTGAGAGCAAAACTAAAAATAAAAAAATAAATAATTTTGAGTCAATAAAAAATCAGTGGGGTGGTGGGGGGTCACCCCACTAGAGGTCTAAGGCATTTTTCATAAAGCATAATCAAAAAAATTTAAATTATAATTAAAATAATATTATAACCAATATCACAATAAATTATAACTAATACTTCAATAAGTCATAACCAAATAAGGTATACATCATAGAATTTTTCGTGCTTTAATTAAATATATATATATATATATATATAAGTGTTCAATTGAATGAGTTTGATTATTTGATAAAAAGAAGGGAAAAAAAAAGTGTAAATATTTATATGAGAGATTTGCAATATTTTTTATTTGTCTTCAAACCACTTCTCTATAAAAATAAATTTTAAAAGCAAATTAATATTCAAATAGAAATATTTAAAACAAATGATACTTTAATTATACAATTTGTACCATATAGTACAGAAAAAAAATACATCATGTAGCTACTAAATAAGGTAATGCTTGCAAGTTATGACATTTTTGGGTTTGATTACCACAAATGTCGTAACTTAATCATATGAAAGTTATGACAAAAAAAAAAAAATAGTTATAACTAAACATGACATAAGATATAACCAAAAAGTTCTTGAATCATAAGCAAAATAATGTCATAACCAATATTATAATGAGTCATAATTAATATCACAATAAATTATAACTACATACTACAGAGATCGTAACCAAAAGTGCATATTGTATACACCCAAATAGAAATTTCCTACCAAATATATATATAACTGTAGAAACAAATTACACGAACAAACAAAAATTGAAACTAAATTGTAAACCATCAAATTATACAAATCCAATGTTCAATATCATTCTAAATCCAATTCCTTCTCACGCCAAATCATCTAAAATTCAAATTTCAAAATCATTAACAATAATTATAAAGCAATTATTTCATGTTAATTAAATGTCATTCCGCTCAATTTTGTGGAGAGAGGTTGTGAATTACAAAAGAAATTAAAAAACAATTTATCATTGTCCAAACATGACGAAACCTCCATGAGTACGTGAGTTGTTGGATTAATTGAAAATTTCTGAAAATATTTGGATCAAGTGTCATTTGTTTTAAGTACTTCTATTTGAACATTGATATGCTTTTAAAATTTATTTGTACAGAGACGCGATTTTGAAACAGATAAAAATATGAAAAATGTTTGGTGGCCACAATTTCCGTGGCTCAAATGGCCTAAAACAGTCAAAACGACGTCGTTTTGGCTTGTTTTGCACCCAAAACGACGTCGTTTTTGCAGTTTCGAGCCATTCGAGTCACAGAATTTGTGGCCACCTAGCATTGCTGTAAAAATATTATAAAAATTCAATCTTTTATACAATTTATTTATTTATTTTTTCAACTAATCAAAACTCATTCAATTTTTTAGTAGTTATAAACCATTTTTTTTATAATTAAACTAATTTAGCTTTTTTCTTGTTTTTTTATTTTATTTTAAACTATAAAGGGTTTATTTGGGATGTAGGTTAACTTTTTGACTTTTTTAGCCTGAGGTTAAAAAGCTTTGGGATAGACTTTCGGATTTTTTTGATTTTTGTAAGAGAAGAAATAAAATAATTATGGATTAAATATAATATTTTGTATTATTAATCTAAAAAATTTATTTTATCTTTTTATAACTAAAATAGTCAATAAACTAAAAAACCTAACATGTCAGACGAAGGGAAAGTGATGCAATTTCAATGCTATAAGATTTATTTTTGTAAAAGAAACTAAATGATGTCGGTCTGCTGTGACAACAACACGAGCCCCGGACCCAATGCCTCCCCCCCCCCCCCCAAAAGGGGTCAATGAGCGTCTTAGGAGTTGTTTGAGATGATCTAAATAAGTGTATTTTTTGATTTTTTATTAAATATGAATTAGATTTGAGTTGGATTTGAGGTGATGTGTTAGAGAGGTGATGTGACTTAAATAAGATGATGTGACTTAAATAAGATAGTAAGTTTTTAACTTTTTTTTTTTCTTTTTTCAAACATGTCAAACTTGGCGTAAGTATTATTCAATGTTAAAATTTGTATAAATGTGATCTAAAAAAATTAAAAATTAAATGAAAGGTGTTTTCAAATTTTTTAAAAGTATTTTGTACTTTAGATTTTTTTTTTCCCCTTGTTATTTCTTGTATCCCAATAACGCTCGTTGACAAGACCTTTCTAGGGTTATTTTGAGAAGATAATTAAAAATTAGTTTTTTTAGCTTTTTTGATTTTTTTTGAGAAAAAACGTATAAAAAAAATATGAGAGATGATATGACCTAAAATAAGTTAAAAATTAAAATATGACTTTTAACTATCTTTTCAAAATAACTCTTAGTATTATCTCATTAGAATCAGGATTTTTTTTTTTTATCTCTAAGTATCTCAAAATATTTACCAAAATACGTCTGAGATTTTCACACTAACAAATATATTTAATGACAGACAATTGGTCTAAATTTAGTGTTTTAAGGGTTGTTTTGGGAAGATGGTTATAATCAGTTTTTTAGTTAAAAACTGCTTATAAACAGTTTTTTTGTGAGAGAGGAAGTGGGTTATAATCTGAAAAGTGAATTATAACCCACTTCTCAAAAAGGGCCTAAATAACATTGACTGAGCCTCGATTTTGTTCACGCATTCACACACTTTTTGAGTATGTGAATAATACATATTTTTTTAGGGTGATTGATCCATAAATCGTAAAGGGTGAACTTGTGGATCAATCAATCCCAATTTTATTTTAAAGAACACAGAATGATAATTGACACATTTACCAGTCACGTTTAGAAAAATTACATTGAGATTTTTTTATTTATTTTGAATTGGCCACGTTTGAAAAATACACTAGCCATATTTGAAAAAAGTATACTAAAGGCTTTTTTATTTATTCTGTATTAGCCACATTTGAAAAATACATTAGTCACATTTAGAAAAAGTACATACGTTTCACGTTTGGAAAAAGTACACTAAGAGCTTTTTATTTGTTCTGTATTAGTCACGTTTTAAATATATATTAGTCACGTTTGGAAAAAGTATATTAATGATTTTTTTATTTTGACCACGTTTGGAAAATACACTAGCCATGTTTAAAAAAAATACACTGAGGACTTTTTTATTTGTTCTGTATTAACCATGTTTGGAAAATACATTAAAAACATTTTTATTTATTCTGTATTAGCCACTTTTGGAAAATGTAACACATTCCCCCCTCCAAAAAAAATGAATCCAATGAGGGCAAAACATTTTAACGTGATACAATAATATATTAAATAGGATCTCATAGAAAAAAAAATTTAAGTAATTTTTCTTATTTTTTATTACTATTAGTAGAATAGTGGAGAATTTAGATGAAATCATTACACTTTTTGAATATAGAATTTACATTTTTTAGACTAATCAAATTCTATTTTATATATAATAAAATGTTAAGCGGCTAAATGAATTATTAAATATTTTACACAATTAGATAATTCATTTAGAATAATTGAATTACCTAATTAAATAGAATATGCTAAGGAATTTAAATAAGGAAAAATTATTGATTGATCCAAAAATATCAAGTGATTGTGTCCTTTATCAATCATAATTCACCATGTACTTTCAGATTCCTCAATCCTCCAACGTAAATATTTTACCAACCAATAATTTTTCCAAAATAACTAAGCTATGTAAGACCATGAAATGACATGATTAGTATTGTGTAAGATGTCATATCAAATAATAACAAATTATGAAATCCAAATGTAATCACTCTATAGTGTTCAAATTTTAATGATTCTCCATTGGGTTATGATTAGCTTTTTGCAAAATATACAACAAAATATGTAAAACTATTTTAGAATTTGTAAAGCATACTTTGAAATTTTAATAGGTTTTGTTTGGCAAAGTCCATTAGGACTAAAATAGTTATTAAAAGATAAAATAGATTTAAAAATTAATAATGGCCTCTTTTGACAATTAGGTTAAAAGTCAATTTTTTGGTTTTTTTTATAGATTATATCACATCTCTATTTTTTTATACATTTTTTCAAAAAAGTTTTAAAAAGCCCCAAAAAAAAAACTTTTAACTTACTTCTCAAAATAGGCCAAAATATTATATCCAAACTATAATCATTTCATTTTTTCTTTCACAAAAGTTTTTAAACAAAAAAAAAACCAAAAATTTCAACTCAAACGAACTTTTTAATCTCAAGCTAAAAAAATCTCAACTTCAAAAAACTAACTAAAAAAGTTTGACTTCGTTTGAGATGTGAGTTAACTTTTTTACTATTTTAATCTGGAGTTAAAAAATCTCATCTGGGATAGCTTTTTGACTTTTATAAAAGAAAAAATAAAATGATTATAATTTAGATGTGATGTGATGTGATGTGATATTTTGTCTTATTAGACTAAAAAGCCTATCTTATCTTTTTGTGACTATTTTAACCTAAAACGGCAACTATGTTTAGTTTTGAATTTTTAAATATAATTTTTGAGTTTTTCACTTTTAATTTTTCATAGTTTTTTTATTTTTAGTGATTTTTTTAAATATTTTAATCAAATTCTTTTATTTTTTAAATGAACCTAACCACTTAAAAAAATAAAATATTTACTGGAATCTAAAATAATTCAGTACATTTTTTTTTTAAATTTTTTGTATTTATTAAATTATTTTGATATTTCTCTACAAATATTTTATTTTTTAGGTGTACTTAAATTAGGTATATTTAAAAAGTTAAATATTTTTAATTAAGA
This sequence comes from Camellia japonica, assembly GCA_030407325.1. Taxonomy (NCBI): domain Eukaryota; kingdom Viridiplantae; phylum Streptophyta; class Magnoliopsida; order Ericales; family Theaceae; genus Camellia; species Camellia japonica. The sequence goes on along the minus strand of JAPPVO010000029.1, from coordinate 36,753,512 downwards.
TATTTAAAAAATCATTCAAAAAAAAAAAAAGAAAAAAAAAAGAGGTTTTTCTTTCTATATTGACAATGGCAACAGTTGGATTTGTCACAAGCATGATCCACAATTATAAGATAAATAATATTTACATTCTAATTTTAACATCTCAAACTCTTTTTTTAATAATTTACATGTAAAGTTTACTTCTATTTTTGTCTTTAATTGTTTTAATAATTGATTTGGTACAATGGCTATGGTGGGTTGGTTGAGGTGGGATGGAAGATAGGGTTTGCCCTCTTTACTTATACCAGTTAGTCTAAGCAACAATTGAGTGTGCTCATTGATTTTGTTTCCTTTCTTTCTCAATTTTTTTTTTTTTTGATGAGAATTATTGCACATGATATAATATTAATTATTATTAATTACACTACAAGTTTCTTCTATTTGGTTGCTGATTTTTCAATTAGATTGTAACTATGGAAGATTTTTACAAAATGAAACACAAATATGAAACAAAAATTAGTCTTAATGTGAAGTCTTCCATATGTAGGATCAACCCTTTATCTCACATTTATATCCAATAGAAATTATTTATACACTTAGATTTACTCTATACAATTTTAAAATTACTGTGGACATTTTCAAAAAGGCAAAATATTTGGCATAGGAGTTCACAAAACATTCACACCATTCATTAATTTGAAGTTCACATACATTAATTTAAAACATAGATAAAAAAAAAAATGGTATGAATGTTCTATGACAATATCACACATGACACTTATTAAGCATTCCTTTGGCTAAAAATTAAAAGCTAACATTTTTTTTCTTTTCATTTTTCTCAAATTTGAGTTCAAATTTTTACTTTTGAGGTTTAGGTTGGTTTCGACTAGACGATTTTAAAGATTAAAAAAAAAATGAGTTATCCAAAAATAAGCCAAATTTTATCCATTTTTTTAAATTGCTTTTTTATTTGGGTCTTTTTAAAAATATATATATATATATATATATAAATGAATCATTTAATTAAGAGACAGATCTAAAATGTAAAATAAATTTATATAATTTAGATATATTTTTAAAAATTAAACACATTATAGACGAAAATAAACTGAATAAAAAAAAATCAAAAACAAACAAACTCTAAAGAAATAATTTTTGTTTGTTTCATAGCAAATCATGATGACTTGCATCCAAATCCAAGATGTCTAGGATGGTAATTACATTTCAGCTCTGTAATTCATTCAATTAGCTCCAAAATGGGAGGAATTCTATTTCCACACACTAAATCTCCTCAGGCACACACTTAATAAATTTCTTCAAAATCACATTTTTATCCTTTAATTAAATTATCATTTAGGACAAATCTTTATCCTTTTCTATTTTCCCAATGCACATCTGAACAGATAGGGTTTGGTTGGATATCAACCTTCGAACGGATTTAGGGTTTGCAAATGTTGGGTTCATGGCAATAAAAAGATTTGTAAAGGTTGGGATCGTGGTGGAGAAGGTCGTAGAGGTTAGGGTTTTGAAGAAATGGTGGATAGCAAGGGTATTTTAGGGTTGTTTAGGCTAAAGCGGGGATGGACTAAGAGTAGCGGTGGCAATGGAGGGCCAAGAGTTGTGTTGGTGGTGGCAATGGTAACGGTAGCGGCGACATTCCAAGTTTTCCAAAAGAAGAAGAATAGGCGGATGAAAAATAAATTAGGATTTTGAAAATAAAAGATAAGGGCATTGTTGGAATGAAAAGATATGTATTGAGAACATTTTTGTTTTTTATGTATATTCTGAGAAAGTATTTATTTATTAAGTGTGTGTCCTGAGGGAATTCAGTATGCGTAAATAGAATTACCCCAAATGGGCATATTCTGACCTCTACTAAAAAAGGTTTGAGATTTATATTACATCTAGTGCCTACAAAATATGAAGAAATGTTTGGTAGCAGTCGATTATGTTAAAAAAATGACTTATTTCCCTGCTTGCTTGTTGTTTTAAAACATGTTTTTCGTAAAAATTGGTGGAGTAAATATTCTAATCCTTATAACATTTTCCCTTCTCTAAGATATATTTACAAACAAATATGAAATTTAATCAATATTCTGAACAATGTGTTAGAGAATCATGGCACATACTCTTTTGAACATTCAATTGTGACATAAGAAAAGCTTGTTAGACCTTTGGATCCTACTTTTGACTACTCACATGTAATTAGGTTGGATTAATGTATCTTGGCCAGGTGTATCACTCACTTATGATATGAGTTTAGATCTCAAAAGGTGGATCAATAGTAAAAAATAATATTTCTCATTCCCTCATAAGTCACTTGAAGGCCAAATTTTGATAAATACTTAATAGATTCGGGAAAATAGATTATATGTACATGAGAGATTAGTCAGAAAGAAATTTCAAGCACTTAAAAAACCACAAGTTTGAAAAGGTGCAAAAAAAAAAAAATACAAATGCCACCTAATTTAAGAGAGTTTTATCTGTGGAATTAATTTGAAAAACGGGTAAGACAAGGAAGAATAAACAACAAAATCAATGAAGAAAAAGAAAAGAAAGAAAGTGAAAGTACAGTGATAGAAGATGGTGAAAGGGTTTTCTTTTCCCTCTAATCTTTCTCCCTCATAAACCAATTAAACTCAACCAACTCACACCACATCTTTTTCCTTTTCTTTTTCCATATAGAATTAATTTGGACACAAGTGAGAAAGTTATTTGAGCTTTTCCCAACTCCATCTTCAGCTTTGGTCACTTTGATGAGGATTAGATGCATTTACACATAATAAAGGTGATGCTATCTATCTATATATTTCAAAGTGTAAAAAGCCCTTAAGTGAGTTAGTTTGTAATCTCAAAGACATAATTGTTGTTCAATTTGTGTGATTAAACAAAACAAATAAATTCATATTTAATAAATTAAAATAAATCCATACTTGACAAATTACATTATAAAACATGAAACATAAATACATATCACATGAAATATTGAAAGACAAGAAATCAAACCAAATTCTGTATGATACCACAGTGTCCTTAAAACAGATTAGCCACCTCACCGTGGGTGTTAGAGGAATATCGACTTCTGTCTCCCAGGATAAGATGGCTTAAACCGGTTAACTCAAAAGCACATTCTATTAGCTTTGGTGAACTGACAATGGCAGCACTCTCTCACATAGGAAGAAAATTGTAGACACAAGCAGACCGACTGTATAATTCTGGAAGGGAAAAGTTGTTTCTAAACCAAAGGAGATGGGTCTCCTTTTATACACCATAGGGGAGAGAGGAAGAGCCTCTAGCCATAAAGGCTATCATCTAATACCCATGAAGGCTGGCCACTAATGGCCATTACTCTTGCAAAACTGCTGGAGTAATGGACCAAAATTGATGGGAGAAAATATCTGATATATATATTTTCTATATACACAAGTGTGTATTTCTGCCACAATCAATGTGCGATTGGTAGTTATACACAATTCCCAAAACCTCATTCATGAGGCCATCTTTATGAGACAATTTCTCATTTAATTCTCAATGATTTTTTGTCATTCTTTATATGGTGTAAAGACCTTGTTACAAAGAATCTTTTTTTTTTTTTTTGGGTACTTCGGAAAGGATTAGAACAGACCACAAAAGAACAAAGGAAAGAACATAAAAGCAAGAAATCAAGCAACTGCAAACAAAGGCCTAGAGTCTCTGGTATTCACGCCCCAGCAAGTCAACCACCACCAAACTTTGAACCTCCTCAGGAGGGTCTTCTATGACAACCAAATGTTCTTCTTGATCAGCTCCAAGCTTAGCCAACTTATCAGCACATTGGTTTCCTTCTCTCAAAATGTGTTGGATAGAACATCTACATCTTTTCAAGAGATGTCTTGCATCTTCTACAATACTCCGGAGAGAAGCATTAACAACAGTTGCGTTTTGCAACAGATCCACAGCTTCAGTCGAGTCTGATTCAATCAACACATCGATGTTGCCTTTTTGGAAGATAACAGTGAGCCCTCTATAAATCCCCCATAGCTCTGCCTCTAAGCTAGAACATACTTCTAGCTTCCCAAAGTACCCATATATCCAAATTCCTGAATCATCTCGGAACAATCCGCCGAAGCCTCCATTGCCCGGATCCCCTCGAGCACAACCATCCGTGTTCAACTTGATTCTACCTGTGGCAGGTAAACACCATTTCACAAATTTAGGACTCACAGATTTCAAAAGAATAGATGCTTTAAAGGCTTCAACAATATGTGAAGTGTAAGTTTGAATAAAAAAGCAACTACGTTGCCAAGGCAAGATGTTATTGTCAAAAATTTATTTATTTAATCCCATCTCAACCAATGGTTGGGACCTACTTTAATTTCACATTAAACTTTACCAAGAATCCATTTTTTTCCAACAATAATTACAGACAATGGAAGATCATATATTATATATCATATTTTATTACTCAAATCCAGTCTAAAGATATAATATTATAAAGAGCTCATTATATAGACAAAAGGGAGCATCTTATGACCAACTCATAGGACATATATAGGGCGTGACTAGTTTAATAGTCACATGGGATTGTATATCAACTGATACTAGAATATAAGACCACCTTAAATCATTGAACCATTTTATTTACATACAAGAACATCATTCATATAGTTTTCTACCTCAAGGAGGGAAAGGGAATGCCAAGTATCAAACCCTAACCCTGATGAACAAGTAACACCACCCTTACCACTGGGGCAAGGTCAGTTCAAATCATCAGATTAGTGGTCCAAACTCAAGCCAACTCTTTTTGCATTTAAATACACAGTAAAGTGAAAATCAATTTACATAACGAGTTAACCCAACCTTTCTTTAAGCACAAAAATGCTTTAGAAAGCCAAAATTAATTTTACACTTTATTAAAGGCTATGTTTGGCGTAAATTTTTTGGATTGAAATAGTCACAAAAAGGCCTTGTTTGACAATGGCTATTTTTTTGCTTTATGGGTTAAAATTTACAAAAAAAAATTAAAATAGGCTAAAATAGAAAATAAGATAAAACATCATATCAAATCCATAATCATTTTACTTTTTTCTCACAAATATTATATCCAACTACAAAAAATCTAATCAGCTTCCCAAACACAATTTTTAGCTTATTAAAATAGCCAAAAATTAAAATAGCCTACTAAAATAGTAATTTTCCAAACACTAAATAAACTAAAAAGTCAATAAGATAAAATGTTACATCCAAACTATAATTTTATTTTTTCTCTCACAAAAGTCAAAAAGTCCATCTCAAACAAGACTTTTAGCCTTAGGCTAAAATAGCCAGCAAGTCAACAAACTAAAAATCAGCTCACATTTCAAACAAAGGCTAAGAGGTTAAGGGTTATGATCTTATTATAGATGAGACGACTGCTCCTTAAATTACAGTCTCCAATGTATGATACATAGCCTTCGTTTGGCATATCACAAAATGAAACTTTTTGGCTAAAATAATCACAAAAAGATAAAATAGACTTTTTAACTATAAAATAAAATATCATATTCAAACCATAATTATTTTATTTTTTTTTCACAAAAGTCAAAAAAATTTAAAAAAACCTATCCCAAACGAGATTTTTTAATCCCAAATTAAAATAATCAAAAAATCAAAAAAATTAAAAAAACAATTCACATCCCAAATGAACTCATAATAAATAATAATAAATTATTGTGTACCCATATGAGTCCTCAATCCACCTAACTTGGTAAAAGCCCAACGGCAAGCTACCTACCAAGTCCCACATTATCTCCATAAACCTAATATTTTGTAGCTTGATTAGACAAGTAATCAAAGATTACAAAAGAAGATTGCAATGGTGTGTACTTCTATTTCTTGTCGGAATGGAGCTTTATTGGGGATAAGGTGGTGATAATGATAAAGACATTGACATTGAAGAGTTTTTTTTTCAAAAAAGAAATGCACAATTGTTTCAATTCATATTTATAGCCTCAAGAAATCTACATTTCATAAGTATAAAATTAGATTTTACGATCCTAAAAATGGCAACTATTATTGCAATATGGTTTGTTTGAAAAGGTATTTTTTTTAGTATTTTTAAATTTTTTTTGTTAAAATATGATGTGAAAAAATAAAATGTTTAGAAATAATTTTTTGACTTTTTATAAACAAAAAATATGCAAAAAGTAAAAAAAATAGAAAAAAAAATTACTTTTGCATTTTTTTTGACTTATTATTAGTGATTTTTAGCTTTTTAAGTGAACTAATAAACATACTAACTACAAATAATATTAAGCGAGTCCTATGTATAGGTCACACATATATGTTTTGTGTCGTAACTGACATATCTGTTAATACATTAATTAGTATTTTTAGTATTACTAAAGTAATATACAAAGTATTTGGTGAGTTTTTTTTTACTAAACTTGAGTGATCGGTATCTTATATCTCAATTTCAGATAATTTTTCATTAATTCTAAATTGTTTCAAAAAGTTGTATTTTAAACCACAACTGTTTTTTTGACACTTTTTGTAATTTATATTAGGTTTTTTTTCTTTAGTTGTTCTTGTAATATATTTTTTATTTTAATATATTATCTATTTTTCTGGTTCTCAAATAAAAAAATAAAAAAATACAGCTTCATAGTTGTGTATTAGTATTTAGAAAACGGAAAATGTTTCGTAGCTCAAATTTTGTGGCTCAAAAGTGGCTCAAATGGCCAAAACGACGTCGTTTTGGCCATTTTTATGTTGTTCTGTACTCAAAACGGTGGTTCTACCTACATTAATTAGTCGTTTTGGCCACTACAATAAATTTTATTATAAATTAATTGAAGTTGTGTTCCAATTTTGAAAATAATAAACGGTGGTTCTACCTACATTAATTAGTATACTAACTAGTATACCAACACTAGTTATGACATTATTATTGACCTCACTCATTAATTACATTATAAATCCCAAAAACCTCTTAAATTATGTCATATCATCAATTGGTACACTAGTTAGTATACTAATTGGTACATGTAGAATTATTCAATAATAAAGGGCCTATTTAGTAAAATTTATTGTAAGTTAAAAGTTAATAATTAGAAAGTTAACATCAAAAACATCCCTCCCCGACTTGCAAATAATTAGTTTTTTCAACTTGTTTAAGCTATGTTCGCTTAATAAGTAGAAGTTATATCAAATAATCTCACATATTTTTAAATAAAAAAAATTATAATTAACTCAAATAAACTACACCGAACAACCCAATCGAATTTAAAACAAATTAGTCTATGTTTGAAAAAAAAGAATATTTTAATTAAAAATTCACTATAAATTATCAATTCATTCTCTCTATTTTTTATATATTTTTTTCAAAAAATTTATAAGTCACTAAAGACTATCAATCTACCCCGCCACTAGACTCAGCCTTTTATTCAACAAACCATCAAGGGTTTTTCAGAAATTGACCCTTTTTTTAATAATTTTTTAAATTTTTTATAAAAATGTGAGTAAAAAATTTTAAAAAATAGAATAACTTTTTGTAGTACTTTTTTTAACTAAAACCCTTTCTTTCTAACGCTTTAATATTCCATACTAGAAACTATATGACAAAGTGAATTATATAATTTTGACCCACCAACTCCAAAAATATCTATCAATTTCTCATTCTCCAAAACTGTTTAGTAGCAGAAGGCCAGAACCATCCCAAGATCTCCTGACCCAAAGCGCAATGGAGGGTCACCCAAAGCTGCAACAAGTTATTTATATCCTCCTAGATTTGGGGTTTTTCTCAGCACCCAAACAGAACCTAGAAAGGAAGAATTGAAAACAGAGAGATGGCTTTAGGGGCTGCAATCCATAGAAAATGATGGAACTGTTTTCTCGTAAAAAGGTAAACACAGTGGGGACCATCTTGTCCTCTGGCCCACTTCAAATGTATGCATTTGTCACCAATGGATTATACAAATCCTCCAATAGCTGGTTCAGATACTTTTTCAGGGGACCCAAATAATTATTTAATAATTCAGGATATTTATGTATTATTAATTATCCAGGATATTAATTATTTTAAATTCTTATCGTGATTATCGACTCACTTTTATTAAATAATTAAAAGACAAAAAATAATTTACTTAGTTTCTCATTTGCTAAAATATTATATAGCAGATAATACCACGTAATATTTTGAGAATATTTGATATTTTGATCTCATTGTGCTTTCAATTACCAATGTTAAATACATAAAGATATAACACATAAAAGGACATAGAAAATAGGGCCTGGACAGTCTCCCGTTTAGATCTGAGACAGTCCAGTCCAGTTCGACTTATTGGGCTCATCTTTGGATATCTTTTTGATAATTCAAACCGTTTATATTTTAAGATTTCTTAAGTGCATTATCTTTGTAAAAAATCACGTTGATCGGATAACGGATACTATATATTCGAATCATTTTTGTCTGAAAAAAATAGACGGTTAGAAAATTAATAGTTCATAAAAAAGTGATCCGAATACATAATATCTGTTATCTGATCGACGTGATTTTTTACAGGAAGAATGTGTTCAATAAATCTTAAAATATGAACAGTTCGAATTATTGAAAAAGACTCCAAAAATAGGCCCAATGAGCTGGTCTGGATCCTACAGTGTACTGGAGGCAAGCTACTAGCTTGCCTAGAAAATATATTATATTTTTAAGTATAACCCACGTCACATTCTCACTATCTTTTCTGTGTATTTTTTTGTGCCCTAACTGTGTGCACTTTGGCATTTTCTTGGAGATTCAATGTATATAAGATAGTGAAGGAAGAACAACGGGTCCAGCAAAATTTAATAGCACTTACATATGCACAGTGATTACTTGCATATGTATATAGAAAGCACCTTGATTCTTTCAAAAAATCTTTACATCATTTTTCCAACTAGCTCTCAAGACAGCATTTCAACCTCACCTATATGAGTTTCTAACTTGTGCAATCAATTGTCTTCATTAATTGAGGCCGTTTCATCTCATATATTAACTATTTTTGTAAGTTATTTTAATTTTTAACTATTTTAATAAGTTAAAATAGTAATATTTAGAAAAAAGAATTAATTTTTTTTTTTGTAATTAAATATGATGTTTATGAAGAAAGAAAAAAAAAAAAGTAAAATGATTATGAATTTAATGTGACATTTTATCTTATTAATTATTTTATATCTTTTACTACTATTTTAACTCAAAAGGCAAAAAAAAATTCTTCCCAAACAAGTATGATTCATAAATAGTACGGTAATGTAACTCATGATGGGTCATTCAATTTGCGTAACTACCAATTTATTAAGGTCTTGTTTGCCATAACCTAAAAAAATTGAAAAATTAAAAAATTACTACCTTATTTAAGTCACATCATCTTATTTAAGTCACAACATCTCTCTACCACATCACTTCAAACTCAACCCATATCCAATCCATATTTCATAAAAAGTCAAAAAAATACACTTATTTAAATCATCCCAAACCACCCCTAAATATAGAAAGGCACCAGAGTTTTTTTTTTTTTTTGGGAGGGGGGGTAGATATTTTATTTGCACACCATAAAATTTCTTAATTCACATCATTTTTTTTATTCAAATATCAACTTTCAAACAAAAATGAAATGTTCAGATAAACACATCTAAACAATTGATATTCAAATACCAAAATGGTGTGAACTGAGGTGAATAGAATTATTCCAGAATCAAAGGAGTTCCTATTTGCATATCACATGACTTAGATCACATTGTTTTTCCATTCACATGTAGTTGATATCCAAACCATTAAGTTTCGTCAGTTGTTGCAATCCGAACCATAGATTTTTATTCAGTAGTTGATATCTGAACGGAGAATATAGAGTGAACTGAAAAAAAACAGTAGTATGCAAATAAAAACTCCCCGGAATCGAGGGGTTCGGATAAATAAACACCTCTCAACATTTGGAGTAAAATTATGTAAATTTGACCTTTCTCAGATCACACAATAAAAGGAGACATGGAGACTCATGCATTGAGCTGAGCTGCCCTTTCGATCAAAATTGAGTGCAAAAGGATAAGAAAACATTATAGAATTCAAGAAGGCCAACCAAGCAAGAAAAAAAAAATCTTTCTACCTCAAAAAGCTTAGAGGACCCCACAAAGCCCATGGAATGACCAAAAATTATTGGGATGTGTTGGCCCCACCACGTTTTTCTTTGCCAAACAGCTAGCAAAATAAAGAAAGGACATCTCTTCCTAGTCATCAAACAACACACACTTCATCATCCATTTAGAAACTTAGCTACAACTATAACTACTAGTTTTTAGAATACCCTTGTGTTCCTGACTCCCTCTTGTTTGGCTGAGCACATGCTATTCATTTACTTCCTGCAATATAAATTCTCTGTGCAAACTTTGGCAAAAGAATATGAGGGCATGACATGAGCTCAAGCTTTCATGGGGATGCCGATGAGTGGGACCCGGTTGGGCTCTGGTCATTAGGGAAACCAAAACCCCCAAACAAGCCCTGAATGAATACATTGAAAACCAGAGTGAAAAATGGTGGTTAGATCTATGCTGTGATATGCAACATTGGGAGGCTTTAGTGGTTACGTATATGGAGACATACCATGGCGTCGTTGATTGCGTAAGCCACACAGTAGTGCTCCTGCAAAAAGTTGGCATTTTCAGACAATAAATGACATCGCCAAAGTACACAAGAAAATTTCTGATGAACTCAGTTAAAGCATGCGATCAAGAAATTAGACTAACCTAATAATACATAGCAAATTTGTGAAGTATTGACCTTATTGTACTTGCCAAATAATAAAAAATATATAAAAATATTAATCAAATGCTTCCAATGTTAGCAGCCCCCTCTAGTCTCTAATCATCTCTAACCTCATTAATAAAAGATTTTCATTTTTTCGTAATTTTGTTTTCTTATTGTTTTCCGTTCTAAAGCAAGTTGAATTCAACTTCACAGCATGCCACAAGAAGGATAGAAGTTTGTTTCAACAAAAGGAATATACCATGCTTTCCTGTGAGGTCACAGATACCTTCCTAAATTAGGAGGACCAATGCATTTCAGAAAAACCAGCAAGTTAACCCCAATTGGTCAACCCATACAAGCTGGCAATTTTCACTACCTGTCTGAGTTCAGTTGAGAAAATTACAAAAATCGGCAATCATCTTACGGATTTATGGATTTGGCATCATAATTGTATAGCGTTCAATTTAATATAATATTTTACATTTAGATATCAAGAATAGATTTGAGAGCCTTATATTGATGGATTTCATATAGCTTGGAGAAATTAATTATTTGAAATCTTTCCAATTTCCAGAAATGATTCTACTTGTACAAGGATGTTAAAGACATATCTCATACATCTGTCTTCAATAACTAATCCTCCTATAATCTTATAAAATTCAACCTCAAATCTCTTCTTTTTTTCTTTTTCTTTTTTTCCTGTTTTTGAGCAGCAACAAAACTAAATATATTAACAAATCTCTTCATTTGAAATCCACTCATCCAAAAGGAGCCCCGTATTTATTTATCATGTTATGCGGAGCCACTTCACTATGAATCGAACTTTCATGTTGCTGGTGACAGCTATTGTCATGTGAGCAGGGGAGGGGACCATGTGATCTAACCCCCACCACCAGCTTCCACAGACAACATGAACATGAACAATTCAAGCCTAGTGACTCAAATCAAGAAAATAGCTCCCCAAGAGGTTTTTACGACCCTAAAATAGTTAATAAAAACATCATACAGGTCCAACCTGAAGTCTAGTGCTTCACCAATCAACCTACATCTGAGTTAAGCTTTTGGGTGTTGTACTAATTAAATGCCTTATCTAACCAAGAACCATCGAAATACTCCTTTTTTATCAACTTTCAGCACAGACATGAGGAACTACTTGCCTGCATCATGTGCCACTCTTCAAATTCATCGAACAATTCCAACCGTTCAATCCTAATCAACAAGAAAATCACAGATAAGAATCCTACACGGAATGTTTCAGAAAATATGTTAAGCTTCCCAATGAAAATTATATAGATACAATAAAATAAATAAGCAAAAGGATACACACAAAAATTAGAAAAAGAATCACCTCCAAAAAAATAAATAAGCAAAAGGGTACACAAAAAAATTAGAAAAAGAATCACCTCTAAAACCCTAAAAAGGTACAGTTTCATTTTATCACAACCACAGAATCTTGATAAAGTAAAAATATCTTAAAGAGAGTTCTCCTTTTCAGCAAAGGCCATGATGGACTATTATGCATGCATTTATACTTATGTATATTGATGCCTATGCATGATGTTACATAATTCGTAAAATATATGAGACACATGTTCTTGAAAGTGAAAATTACATGTGCAGATGTATGTACTATGATACCTTTAATTTGTGTTTGCCCTCAACCACATGTAACTATAGAAAAGCTGTCCAGCTTATAAGAAGATGATTTTTTTAACACCATTGCCAAACTTGGTCTTTTTATAATTGTAACACAGATGGCAGAAAAAGAGAGAACTTGACAGGGATGAGTCAGTCAAGAAAGATGAGAAATCATGACAGCGCAATAATGCAGCAGAGCCATTGATCAGGTTTAAATCAGGCAACTAATGGACTGCAATTTTGCAGAAGACTTTCCTCCAGTACGATTAATACACGGCCCAATTATCACATATTATAAGTAGTGTAGTGAGAACTATACTGAATTAGCAGGTTCAATGCAAAACCAAATATTATTACACGGTAAATTTGTTGAACTGGTCTTAGCATAAGTGATGTTGCTGACATTTTATCACACACGGTAAATTAGAGATTTCACTACAGAATAATAACTCAAAACAAAACTAAAAAACATCAAAGGAAAACAGCAAATCAATTAAAAGGCTAGTGATGGTGATGCATGCATAAGCAATTAAAAAAAGATCGCACGTTATCACACACAAGTTATGCTAATAAGATAACTGTTATAAAACACACAAGGAACGTTTGGCATGTCAAATCTAGAATAATTTAGGGGGACCAACATTATATTCATCTTCAGAAGGAAAGATGAGAAAATTTCAATTCATAAGATATTCAAAATAAGGCCTCGTTTGACAACTCAATATTTTAGCCTAAAAGTCACTAAAAAAATCAACAAGCCAACAACCTATAGCAAAAAGTCAAAAGATTTTTTTTTCTCTCTACTTTTTGCATATCTTTTTTTAAAAAGTCAAAAAGTCATCCCTAACATATTAATTTTTTTTACCCCATATTTTAGTCAAAAAACCAAAAAGTTACTAAAAAAGTATATTCCCAAACAAGGCCTAAAATTATGCATAAGAAACTATGTTACATGGAATTGATTAGGCATGTCGGCTGCAGTTGTGTATCTGAGAGTGCCACCATATGGCCCCCAAACTTTGAAATACGGAGATGGTTGTGTAGCTAAGTTACCATGTTTATAACCTTATGTTTTTATCAAAATGATGGCTCTATCCAGCATATTGTGATCAATCCAAATACTCTGTTGATTTTGAAATATTCATGCAACAGAGAAACTAAAAAATGGAAAAAGAAAAAAGAAAAATGTTTTAAGGAAAATATTAGATTCATTGCTGGGATCCAAATTAAATAGCAAGAAATAAATACAGCTATTTTCTAGCATCTAATGTTTTCTCATCAGTGTACACCTACAATCAAGCCAAAAACCCAGCGCCTTCCCCATTGAGGGTGGCAGGAGATACCACTCAAACAGGAATGCATACACATGCTTCTTGTTAGGTTCGAAGGGTTTAGAGACAACAAGAGAGCCAAAACATTGTGGTCTAGTATTGTTTTTTCTATCTTTTGGACTATCTGGTTAGAGAGAAATGCTTTGATGGCAAGGAATCAGATGCAGAGGCTTTGCTGGATAGGGCGGGATATTTGGCTTTGTTTTGGGCATTTGTGTCTCCTCCTTTTAAAGGAGTTCCTTTTTTCTTGATTTCTAGGGATTGGGCTGCTGTTTTCCATCCCTAGTGCTAGGAGTTTCGTGCTCTCTGCTTTTTGTTTTGACTTTTTGACTTTTCTTTGTTTAAGGAATTCTTGTCCTCTTTCATTCTTCTTGTTTTTTAATAAAATTCTTTGCTGATGCTTGAAAAAAAAAAAACAAAAAGAGGAGATACCACTCAAGCTGACAGGTTTTGGTGGTGCATAGTGTCTAATAACACTAAAAGCAAAAGTTGACTTTCTCAAGACTTTAAGGAACATTTTCTTTACCTGCGTCTTTCTTTAGCATCAATGAAATTAGTATAAATTCTCAGCATGTCCCAGGCAGCAGCCCTCTGAAACTCCACATAATGGGATCAAAATAGTATTAGCAGATTATGAAAACAGGAATAATCTAGTGTCAATGTATAAACACAGAAAAGCGGGGAAATCATTCAGAGGGGCCTAGAAGAAAGCTTCAAAATTAACATAGAAGTGCCTCAAAGCTAAAAATATAGACATTTTTCTACAAGCAAAGCCAAAATATAATATACACACATATATACAAGAAGTCTTTAATTTATCTTCTGAGGATATCCTAACCATCCCAAAAACTATATCAACATGGAACATCAGCCACCCGTCAATGGTATCACATCAACTACAATTATTAGTATATATCTACTTTCAGGCCCTCCTAGGCTCCCAATCTAAGTTGATGAGTCTATTAATTCATAGCATAATTCTCCTCTGCAGATTAAATGGTGTATTTATCCAAATTGTCAAGATAATGATAGATAATATGGAAACTAATAATCCCACTGTTTGGAGGATACCTGCCATCCCTGGTCAAGAAAAAGATTTTCTTTCGCAAGTAATGTTGGTGTGGCATTAATACCCAAGAGATCACAGCCTCGACTCTGAAACAAAACCAAGGGCATTAGAATCTCCCACATAAAAGAACTTCATGGATTAAAATAAGTTGCATGAAACTGCTCATCTTTATCTAAGAATTAACTAGTACAAGCAAATAGCATAGTCAAGACTATCAGGCAACACCTTGCAACTAGACCGCCTTAGGTGACGCATGGCCACAAAATGGTATAAAAGATGTTCACGATTCTAATTCTATAAATTTTTACATATTTGCACCACATTGGTAGAAGTAAAATTGAAGTGCCAAGAAGCACGGTTTGTATTAGGTATAAAACTGTGATTTTCTTACATCCAAAAAAAAGAAACAGACCTAACATATATCACAATAAGGGGCAAATAATAATAAAATAAAAAACAAGATACTACTAGTTCAATGTCATTCCTTTGGTTGAACAGAGAAAATATTCATGGCAGTAGTAGTGGTAGGATGGAGGTGATGGTGATGGTGGTGGTGGTTGTACTTGAATGGCAGCGTAACACAAGCACACAAAGGTGATGTTGTGGCATAGGTGGCAGAGTTAATGGTAGGGTGGTGATGGTGGTAGTGATTATAGTAGTGATGGTAGCAGTGGTGGCGGCAACAACAATAGTGGGTGGTGGTAGTTAATTTGTAGTTTAACTAAGAAGTTTGCAGTTTAAATTTTTTGGCTATTTTCAAAAGATACATGAATTTTTAACTGATATGAATTGTGATATCAAATAGATTTAATTTATTTTCACTTAATACAGTCAATTCAAATGCTGAATTGGGTTATCAAACACCCCCTTACTTAAGGGATCAATCAACCTACTAAAGAGTTAAGTACAGATTAAAAGAGAGGCTGTAATGGGAAATGAAAATGAATATGTTGGGATATTTGTAGTTTTTCCTTAATTTGGGGCTTTCAGAAGGAAACCAACCCAAAATCTTTGGACCAAAAAGACTTCTTCATTGCTGTAAGAGCCATAGGCTTAGTTTTAGGCATCCAAAACCTATTATACTTGTCTAACCATTTGATGGAAGCTGCATCAGTTTCATTCCTTTACCTCTTATCTTAATTTATTCCAAACAATAAAAGAAAAGGATAAAATGATTCATACATATCTGCATCCAAAGAATACAGCGGAGGTAGTAAACTTACTGATTAAAATGACAGGACAGTAAAAAAGACACAATTACCAGCTAATTCAAAAAAACAAGCCCTACCCAACAGAAAAAGATTCTGTATTACCTCCAAATTTCTGATCATTTGCTGCCCAAAAGCATCATCTGGATGAATCTGTTGAGGAACCAAAATAAAGAGTAAACAAAGAACTGAATTATGAGATCTAAAACCAGATAAGCCAGGAGCACATATAGCAAGAACTGACACCAACAAATAAGTAAATGGAGGATAAAAGAAAGAAAGAAAGAGAACAGAAATGAAAAGTTCAAAATCTGTGCAACCTGCTCATATAAGAAAAATATTGCTGTAGAAAATGTTTTGGAAGCCCAACCGACTATAGCACGGCTTGAATTCGGATCTAAGTATATCAAAACGCATTCTGCAATTATAAATGTTGGCAAGCTGATAACAACATCAGAATGAAGCAGATTAATCATTTCTTCAGCATGAAAGCAGATCAGTGAAATTACCATATTCTATCAAACTATTAAGTTGAAGAAGCAAAAAGATGTATAAGCAGGTTACTATCTTATTATGACAACAATATCAACACTATATATAATACAATGAGACAATTATAAATCAGCAATGGATGACAAATGAAGCTAAAAAGAATTTTTTTAAAATGATAAATCACAAATATTACCTAATCATGGACGAGAGGCATATAATTTTTCAGTTTTAAGGGTTAGAAAGAAGTAACGTGAATGCTTCAGCAAAAATGAATCCAATAATAAGGAAACTTCTACAGAAGTGTGCTATGCTAGCGTGCACATACCTGGGATCCATATTAGCCAAAGCTAAGATATCATCTAATTTTTGTATATCACGCAAATCAACGGGGAGTAGTTTGTAATGATCACCAAGAACTTCTCCTTTCTCTGCAGAATTGCTGATCCTTAATTAGTGAAGCAAGAACATTTGATTATGGGATTGATTGTACACAAACAAGGAAAACCGTGTGTGGTATTAGTTTTAAGAACTCAGGAGTCGAAAGGGATTCACTGAAGCAAATTCCTCAATGAAGCTTTGCTAAACAAGACAATAGCAAAGTGAAACAAGACATTCAATAGCAGTTCATATCATCATATAGCAACTGAAACAAGAAGACACACCACAAAACATAAATGATCAAAAATCAAATTCTAATTTGAGATCAATAATAATTAAAAGCCACTCCTTAACCAGAGAATTAAATAAATGAATATTTACATGACCATCTTATGTCATATACCCAAACCAAAAGAGAAATAAGTAAGTTGAAAATATATAACTTATACTAATGTCATCTAATTTGGCAAACTTTATGTTGTGAGTCTGATTAGTATACAACTTTCCAAGGACAGTTTGCAAATTCGTAATAAAACCATTATGTAACTTTTAACACATTTAAATATTGATAAAGTGGATGAGAGACAATCATCAACTTCTTACAACTTCACGTTTCATGACCAAAGTGTGAACTAGCTTGATTCTATCAAATCTCTATGACACTATTTTTGAGCATTTGAAAAGGAAAAATTTTAGAAAATGGTTTATTTATTCCTCCATTGGAATGACAAGAAAGCAAGCCAAAAAAAAAAAAAAACTGCCGGTCCTCTCTGTGTTTTAAGATCAAAGACAAATACAGTAACAAAAGATGGTAAAACTAAAATTTTACTAGGATAAAAAAAAAATTAAATTGGATTTATAATAATAATAAAGTTTTTGATTACATTGAGATTCACACAAATGGTCTTAAAAGTCTACAATATATTGCATAATGTTCTACAAATCAATTTTACTTCCAAACATTCATCTTTGAATTCTAAGATCCAGTACGGCCACAATGGTAATAGTAACATAAACTCTTCAATTTACCCAAAGTACCCATGTCAACCAACATCAGATCAGAGGGTTCTATCTAGCAACCATGCCAAATCCATTTAAAAATACGTAACTGCTGGTTATGTTCAAGATTTCATTAAGATATGCGTACAATGGTCAACCATAAGCAAAGTGCCGAAGGCACTTCCAAAGCATACACATAACAAAACTAAAGATAGCGTTTGGTAGAGTTTTAGAATTATGATTTGAGAATAGAATATTCAGAGAAATTAAATTAATAAATAAAATCTCAAAGTTTCATATGCACAAAAAAAAAAAAACTGAGCAATAAGGTAATTATGGCACATAAATGGTCAATTTTGAGCCATTTGAGCATGAATTCCAACAAATACAACAATTAAAGCTTGCATACATGCAGAAGAGGAACAACTTCACTGAGGATATTTATGTATACAATGGAGAGGGAAAGAATCAAAAAATAAATAAATAAAGAAGTAAAAACATTTTTGAAGTAACATTAGGTATATCTAGCATTGGCTGCACTGGAGATATTACCTCGAGATATTGACACTGTTTCACCAACTTTGTCCCTCAACTGACTGCAGGTTTCAATAAGAGCAACCTTCTTACTAGTAACCTAACAAAATGATACTTCAAAACTTAGCTTGCTCAGAAGTTGAAACAGTAAGTGAAACAATGATGAATTTGAGAACAAATCTCCTCATATCAGTATCACAGCTCTGGTGAAATCAGAGCAGAAACTTGACTCTTGATATGAAAGATGTAGTAGGAAGCTTCAGCTTCTTTCACATAGATATACTCCACCCAATAACACATTAAACTATGTACCCTTACACCATATATAAGCCAAGCCAGTGAATTGCCCAGAAACCAACAAGAAAGTTATGATTGTTCCAAATTTGTACCTCCTTAAAATCCAATTCCACATATAAATATGGTGCTTTCCCTTCCTCCTGGCAAAGATAATAATTGTATCACAATTAAAACCAGGTGGCTTAATGCCTTTTATCAATATGCACATGAATAAACCCTATTTTTAGTAGTTTAGTACTTACTACCAAAAAATTTGTATCACGATTAAAACCAGGTGGCTTAATGCCTTTTATCAATATGCACATGAATAAACCCTATTTTTAGTAGTTTAGTACTTACTACCAAAAAACAAATGAACCATGCAAAAATATTCTACAACTATAAATGTAAAAAATTAAACTACTAGTTATCTGATTACAGAAATAATAAGACAAAGAGAATCATTGCATTTTCATATAAATGATAGACCAGAATGAATGAATGACTAATGGTAAAACAAAACATGTACGTTGCAGTGAAAATAATTAGGATGCATTAAACCTACACCAACCATGTGCAAAATTAATCACACACTGTAAGGAAACCCAGGCACCTGTAACTGAAAAAATGTTGTATCAAAACCAGCTCCCAGCGACAATATTTGCTTCTTTGTGTGACCTTTTTCCCCAATATTTTCCTCACAATTGAGAAACTGATAAAGAAGCTTTCGGAGAGCAGCCCAACGGGCAAAGTAACCTTAAGATATCATATGCAGAAGCAAAATAAGGAATTTTAAATTAAAACTACAAAAACTTGGTATTTCAGTTCAAATCTCTAGTAGCAATTTAACTATACCACGATTGATTATCGGAGCTCTTCTCACAGGCCTTTTTACAAAAAAATGGATGTAGTCATCTTTCATGTATCCCTTTTTAACACAAGACCTATCACGAATAAATGAAGTAAGGCATTAGTATTATTGAAGGAAAAGTAAAGCACCACCAAATTGTGTTTTCCAACAATCTAGCTAGATGAAGGAAGCATGCAAAGAAGAATCACTATTACTACAAGCATTATAAAGAAATAAAATGTCACCAGTCCTGTAGAACAGATCAATGACATCATTAATTGTTACTTTCTCATGGTAATAGAAATATTTATTATAATTCTGGCAAGGACATTAACAACAAATATATAGAAAATTGTAGGCCATTAGTTTCTTCATCTATGGCAACAAATTATATTTACATCATATAGTTGTGAATTACTTATATTGAGGTATCCTAGTTCTTTCTACAATATATCCTTGTCTCCATAACGGTAACCCGCTCACAGGATCATAAAGGTCACACGACTCGATGATTGGGGGGACTTACGTGTAGGTCCTAATATGTAGACTTATTGTCCAAATGGTCCTGTGAGAATTAATGGCATTTTTTTATCAAACACTATTAAAAAACATCACTAATTGTTAATTTTCATTTCAGAGACAATTTGAAAATTTTGTCATAAAAAATGTCACTAATTATAATTTTTAGCAATAGTTTAAAAAAATCGTCACAAAAAGTCACTAATTTTTAACTTTCAGCAACAGTTTGAAAAATTCGTCACAAAAAAATGTTACTAATTGTAAGTTTTAGCGACAATTTATAAAAATTGTGACCAAAAAAAAAAATCATTAATTGTCAATTTCTAGCGACCTATGCAAAAAATCATCACAAAAAAATATTTTTATTGACGATTTTATTAGGACTTGTGGGTATAATGTGGCAATATGGTGTGGTTAGAGGTAGTCCAGGAAGATGGCGGGCACTTCAATGGCCTAAGATTACCGGAGGTGGAGAGGAGGAGGTCAAGGCAAGTTTGGAGAGGGAGAGGTTGGCAGTGATAGACCTTGAATACTAATGTAGAGTGTGAGAGAGGGTGTTTAAACATGAGACTTGGTTGTGTTCTTGTTGCGTCTCATTGCATATATGATACGTTATATAGGCCACAAGAGTATTGGAGCCCAAGCAAACTGTTGGACAGATGGCTCATTCTCCTCAACCCTGCCAAAAGTGATATAAGCCCTTCTGCCGTCTGTGGCTCGACGGCAAGCGGAGAGCAACGTTTCACGGCAGACGGAAAATAACGTTTCGTATATGCATCGGATGACATGAATGTAAGGTCGTTGTTGCCTCTTCTCCAAGCTTGGTCGAGATGGAGTTGTCTCAGCAAGAAGACAACCATCTCAACGATCCCATGACCTCAGCCGCTAGTCCAGTATCCTCTGATGATCTCGGGCAGTAGTGCTTGGGTCCTGCTCCCAACCCAGGCAAAGTAGGTGAATGGGCTAGGGCCCACCTTAATGTTTAAGAGAGCCAGGGGCTCGCTTCCACGCGACCAAGTAGGAGAATGGGCCGCGGGCTTATCTCAATGTTTAGGAGAGGAGCTCGCTTCTAAGCGACCAAGTAGGAGAATGGGCCGCAGGCCTATCTCAATATTTAGGAGAGCCAGTGTTTATCAATCCAAGTCCAAGTGAACTGGGGGCTGATTGTATTGTTATTTGGTCTTGAAGCAAGGTATGAAGGACTATGGGCCCTGCGGGGCCATGGTGCTGCCTGTTGCAGAGCTTTTCATATTTGAATATATTTGGGCTTATATGTATGCTCTCGCTTAAGCTAAGCATATAGTCGTGGTTTTATGTAGTGCCTTAGCACATGGCGCTCATAGGGCTCGCCATGTATCAAACATACGACATGCCCGCGTGGTGCCTTATTGGTCTGCCACGTGGGTGGGGTTTTGGTGATGTGGCACCTATAGGGCTTGCCACGTATTGGGCTTAATACAAGTACCCACAGGACTTATTTTCAATATGACTTAATGAGAATTAAGTCCAATTATTAGGACTTATGGGTAGTTTACCCCAATGATTTAGGGTTTTCCAAGCATAGTCATCCCCATTTGCAAGACTTGCAACTTACTTGGTCTTTTACACAAAGAGAGAGGGAACCAGCATGCTAATTTGATATGTGGCCCTCATCCTCAAAGAAAACACAACATACTTCACATTCACTCCATACTTGAGAGTACATTTCATGATCTCTCATATCACGTCTCTATTAATGGTTGAGATCGCTCCGTTGACAACGGGGTGAAGCCCAAAAAAAGTTGAGTGAAATGTGATTGACATATAGCTACATTTTACCTATCTTTTCCAAATTCATGATCCAAACACAGTCTCAGGCTAACTCAGTTCTTACCTATAAGTTATAATAAGATAAATATTGCCATAAAATAATCTTTATAGTTTTGGTTGCTCCATTTTCTTAGAAAATTGTTGAAAATGAAACTTATGCAAATATTAAAGAACAACCCTCTTTTACTAAGGGGTGGTTTGGGAATGATCTAAATAAGTGCATTTTTTGACTTTTTATGAAATATGGGTTGGGTATGAGTTGGGTTTGAAGTGATGTAGTAGAGAGGTGATATGACTTAAATAAGATGATGTGACTTAAATAGGATAGTAACTTTTTGACTTTTTAATTTTTTTAGATTATGACAAACAAGGCCTAATTTTGATAGAACCAGTTGAACTGGATGAGTTGTATTCATACTTTTATCTCTATCTTTAATGTAATGAAGATCCAAGGTTATTTTTGGGAGAAGTGATCTAGACTAGACTAGTTTGTAAAAAGGAAAGAAAAAAAAGGATTTAAAAGGACTGGGTTTCTGGCCTATTTGGAAATTGACTATTTTAGTTGGCTTTTGTCTTTTTTATGAAAAAACGTGTAAAAATTAGAGAGAGTGATGTAAGAAATTATAGTAACTTTAAGGCTACAAATGTCTCTTTCCAAATGTAAGAGTAGTTAGCTTGAGCCCATTAAATTAATTAGGTCCAATCGGAGCCCAATCAGAAAGCCCAAGAGCCTAATCAGAAAGCCCAAAATTAATGGGTCTGGAGAAATTATTGCAAAATGAGCCCATGTAAATTATATTAAAAGGGCCCACAAGAAAGTCAACAAATTGGGCCGAGAAGGACCCATAAAGCATATATCTTCAAAGAGAACCCAACAAGCCCATCTGAGGGGGGCTAGATCATACAAGCATCTGGGAAAATTAATCGGCACACACTCTTGAAGAGGGAAATCATTCTCAGAAGAGGTAAAACCCTCAGAGGCAAAGTTCTGAAAAGCGGTTGCGGTGGCCGTAACGGTGGCGGTGGCGGTGGCGCGGTTGCAGTTACGGGGTGTAAAGGCCGTAGCGTAACGGTTGCGGTAACCGGAACAGTGAATTTTTTTATTTTTCGCACAATTTGAAAAAAACTTACCGATATGCATTTTTTTTTTCCATGATCATATTTATTGGGTTTAAAATAAATATTGATCAATTTTGTAAACTTTTAAGTATGATCTAATATATTTCATATTTTTAAATCACTGTAAACTGAGTTTTTTACATTTTATTTTAATAACTAATGACTTTATATTATACAAAAAATCAATCACTAACTATTATATATAAGATAAATAATGACAAAAGTAAGAGAATAAATAAGAGCTTAAATATATATATATATATACATATTTTAACTAAGCCAAATAAATAATGGCCTTACTTAATATTATTATTATTATTTTCAAACAATATATAGATAGACACACAAACAAAATGGTTGAGTGATAGCAGCTGAATAGAATAGCATAGGTTTTACAGTTTCAATAAATCAATAACATGTTCTTCATCTTCTCTCTTCTCTCTTTCTATCCCTTACTCTTCCATCTTTCATCTTCTCTCTTTATCTTCCCTCTTCTTTCTATCTCTTTTTCCCCATTTTCAGCCTTTTTTTTGTGTTTTTTCGAAAGAAACAGTTCGGAACCATTACGTAACAGTGCGTAACAGATCGTTACGACTGTTATGGCATTGTTACGACTGCTACGGTAGCCGCTACGGCCAACACACCTGTGAATCTCAATCACACTACAAAAGCGGCTGTAACGGGTGGCGGTAATCACCACAACCGTTACGTAACGGTGTTACGTAATGGTTGCGACCGCTTTTTAAAACTCTGCTCGGAGGAGATCCATTCTTCGAGGTAATTGCTTTTTTTCGAAAAGGTTCATATCCACAAACCCAGAGGCTTATTGAGCTCAAACTCGAAAGGGTTCTAAGCAAACCTAGAGATCTGATGCATTTAACTTCAAGTGGATTCAAACAAAATCTAGAAGTCGCTCCGTTAGTAAGTTCCAAAACACTTGCGGGCTCGGAGCTTTCCAGGATCGACAGACCAGAACCATGGGCGCGACAAAGTCTGAACAAACGACCCGATCTCGAGCGCGGTGAGTGAAGATAAATTCACTCTTTGGTTAAACTAGCCTATACCTAAGTCGAGGTGGCATGATCTAGGGAGTCCCTTAGACTCAGTGATAATTGCGGTAGAGCGTTCTCTGGAACTACTCCTGCCCTTTTATGGCAAGGCGTTCTCTGGGATTACCTTTGACCCTTTGAAATGATTGGAGATCATTGGTTAGGCGTTCCTAAGAAGAAATGTTCGCCAAGAGGTTGATCTCCTCTTCGAGATTTTTATCATCCTCGACGAGGTCACCTCCTCGAACAAAGTCATTAGAGGAAATATTCCCCATATGCCTTGCATCAAGAGGTGCCTATTAATAGCACCTACTCATAGCTTTACAGGAGAGTTGATTTTGGAGAAACAATTTTTGGGAAAGAACTAATCTCTCTTCTCCATTATCTACCGTGAGAGTAAAAGTGAGAAATTCATGGGAAAGCCTTGCCATTATTCTCTCTAACTACTTTGCCTTCTTCTTCAACCAATCTCTTATCTCCATCATCTCTTTGCTATTGTGTTTCTAATTGCAACCGTTGAAGAATCTAAGCCTCTCTACACATTTCTAGAAGATTTGAAATTTCCAATGACATTCAAATTTTTCGGCAGACATTCGAAGATTCCGGTGAGTTTTCCAGCAACATTCAAATTTTTCAGCGACATCCTCCTCTCATACACCAAACATAGCATTGAGTGTTATAATTAGAAATATTTGTTAGCTTTCTTAAATTTAAGGCAACCTCTCTTTAGGTATATTTTCCATTTTTTGTCTTGTTATTTGTAGTTTTCTATTCCAAGGGACTTCATTAGGATTAGGAAGCAACCTCCTTAGCTACTTACACAAGGCTTGTAATCACTATTTTAGCAGATCTTTTTGAGAAATCGAAATTTCAGATTTTGATTTAATTTTTCTTTTATCCCCACTTTGTTACTTTTTAGGGCTTGATTTTATCTCGTGGAATTTGAGCCTTTATTAATCAGTCACACAATCTGAATTTTGCACATTTCGACCTTGATCAAGTGTTATTCAATTGTAGTTGTTGGAACCTCCAGCCAAACTACATCAATCTTCATCTGAGTTTAACAATTTCCTTTCCGTTTCTTCTTTTTTCCCTACCTTCTAAGCAACCAAAAAGGAATCAGGAAAATAAACAAAATGATGATCGGTTTTCGGTGGAAATTTAGGGTTGCATATTCAAAGCCATTCACACACAAACATATATATATATTCATATATAAATGTAATTGAGCATGAAACGCAAGGAAGATGAGAGAGAGAGAGAGAGAGAGATTGGAATGGGACGTACAGTTTACTGGCGGAAGCGTCATCGTTGGTGGCTTGAACGGCGGCTCTGTTGCTCTGCGAATTGGCAAGCGGTCTCGCCATTTTTTTTTTCTTCTCTCTACGGAGAGAGATGAGATGTAAACAATTGACGAATGAGGATTAGCCTAAGGGGAGAGTGTGTTTTTTTTTTTCAAGTACATTTATTATATTTTAAAATTATTAAAATTTTAAATTATTTTTAATATATATTTTTGAAATATTAATAGTTATAATTATACTTTCGTGTTATTAATGAATTTAAAATAAAGGTAAAATAATAAATTTATACTATTTTATTCTTTAATTTTCGAAAATTAACTAATATTTTGAGACAATGAAAAATTAAATAAGGAATTAATATTTTGGAACCAAGGAAGTGTATAACTAGCGATTTAATCGTGCAATTCATATGCTATTTTTATAAAAAAAAAATTATTTAATGGTATAATGTGTGTTATAAAAAATAATTTTAATTATTTATTTTGATAATATGGGAGCTATTATTCTATCAAATTGTTA
The DNA here is from genome assembly GCA_030407325.1 of Camellia japonica. NCBI lineage: Eukaryota > Viridiplantae > Streptophyta > Magnoliopsida > Ericales > Theaceae > Camellia > Camellia japonica. The sequence goes on along the minus strand of JAPPVO010000029.1, from coordinate 36,727,704 downwards.
CTTGAATAGTTATATATATTAATTTTAGTTAAATTATTTGTGTTTTTTGAATTTTTTTCTATTGTATTATAAAAGTGTAATTATCATATAATAATTTTATATGATATATATTATATTATAAAATAATAAAATAAATACTTATTTTGATATTGAAAATAATAGTTAAATTATAAGAAGAATTAATAACATAAAATTAAAAGTAATTCTAATTATTTAATTTTCTTTTATATTTATTTGGAAAATAAAAATATGTAGAAATAAAAATTATATAAAATTTATTAAAAAATTAAATATAAATATGTTATAATTAGATTATCATATAATGATTTCATATGATATATATATATATTAAATTATAATATTATAAAATAAACACTTTTAATTAAATTAAAATATCAACTATAAAAGAAATTCAATAACGACTAATTAAGAAATAATCATATAATAACATCTAAACCTAAAAAGAAAAAATAATGAAGACATCCAAACAATAGATGCATCTCAATGTGTGAAGTAATTAATTATCTGTAATATGATAACAAAACATAAAATAACTTATTATTCAACAATTAAAAAAGTAACTCAAGCAATAAATCCAAATTTTAGAGATTCCTTGAAGAGTATCATTCAGTGTGTTTGGTTTCAGTTTTCTAAATTCAATTTTTTTGAAATTGAGTTTTTTTGTTTTTCGTGTTTTTTTATTTTTATTTTTGATGAATATTTTAAAAAATTTAAGCAATTATTTTTATTTTTTTAGATGCACCTTATTTAGATGTATCTAAATAGTAAAATATTTGTGAAAAATTATTTTTAAAAATTAATAAGTATACAAAAATACGAAAAATGTACTAGATTTTTAAAAATTATTTTTATTTTTCGTATTTTTTATATTTAGTAATTTTTAAAAAACAAATCATAAATATTATATTTTCCAAGTGTATTTATGTTAGGTGTATCTAAAATTTTAAAAAAGTTTGCTAAAAATATTTAAAAAATTCATTGAAAACAAAAAAAAAATACGGAAAATAAAAAAAGTAAAATTTTCTGAAAAGTGTTTTCTAGAAATCAAAACCAAACAAGTTGAATCTTGTGCAGATTTTTTCTGTGATTATATAAAATAATATAGGAAATGAAGTATAATTTTACATATAGGCCTCATTTTGGAAGTTCGCTATTTTAGTAGGTTAAAATATTTTTACTTCTCTCTCTATTACATATCAATCAATTATTTTTTCTCTTTTATCTCTTCTTTTCAATTATTTTTTTTTCACACACATCTACTCAACTACAACAAAATATCAAATCATCCTAAACTCCAAAATTATTTTCAAAATATACAACCAAACAAACCAAAATATTTCTAAACTCTCTCTATAATTTTTTTTTTTTAAATTTATTTCAAAACACAAACCAAACACACCCTTTATGTTTGAGAAGATGGTTGAATTTTTTTGAAGTTACATGTCATATTTGTGACAGAAAAAATTAAATGATTATGGATTTGATGTAACATTTTGTCTTATTACTATTTTAGTCTATTTTGTTTTTTTTATAATTTTAGCCAAAAAAGCTCAAATTTGGCTTCCCAAACATCGGCTAAAATCATTATAAAATTTAAACTACAAATTTGTAATATAGAATAATATATAATTAGTATTTGGTATTGAATAATGCACGAAAAATAAGAAGGAAACAAAAGAAAAACAATTTAGCATTTTTTCTTCTTCTAGTACTCTTGAAAGAATTAAGAAGAAAAATGTAAAACGCAAAATTGGTATTGAATTTGTGAATTATCTCAATTTATCATGAAAAATATATAAAAAATAAATATTTGTCAAATAAAGTCCATATAAAATAGGTAAAGTTAGTATAATTTAAATTAAGTTTGGGTTTATATAGAATTTTATGTGTAATTAATATGTAATTAAGAATATACATACAGACATAGCTCTCTTAGAAAAAAGTAAACCCTTATAATGTGTCACCTAAACATGAAAAAAAACACTACTTTTAATAATATATTTATGAGAATTTTTTTAAAAAAATCCCATTTTGATCCTATTATATTATTTACTTTTTGTTTTTTTGGCACTGGTCCATAAATTCAATTTTAGGATTTTTTTAGGTAATAGCTTTTGGCTCTAATTTTTTTGAGTCATAATCATAATAACAATTAAAAAAATCATAATATTTGGCGGTTCGGTTCATTTATCTATTTACATGTCAATTATATGTTCACGAATTATTTATTTATTTATATTTATATATTATTTTTCTATCTATCTAATATATTTATTTGTTTATATCATTACCGGAGTATTTTAGAAAATTGGTAAAAAATTGGTTTTTTTACTTTTTTTTAGGCCAAGTTTGGCATCCTCCAAAAAATCTAAAAAGTCAAAAAGTCACTATCCTATTTAAGTCAAATCATCTTATTTAAGTCACATCACCTCTCAAACACATCACTTCAAACCCAATCCAAATCTAACCCATATTTCATAAAAAGTCAAAAAGTGTACTTATTTAGTCTTCTTAAACTTGGCCTAGTAGATTTTTTGGCAAAAATTTAGGTTTGTTTTGGATAAAAAAGTTGGTTTTTTTGTCAAAAAAAACTAAAAAATCAAAAAATTGGCTTTTTACCATTGTTCCCAAAACATTCCACCATCAGTCACCACCAGTTGCCGCCATTCATCAGTTGCTATTTTTGCATTCATTTAGGAAGTAGGTTGGTTTTTTAGCTTTTTGACTATTTTAGCTTGGGACTAAAAAGTCTAGTTTGAGAATAACTTTTGATTTTTTTAGTTTTTTTTATAAGAAAAATAATGTAATAATTATGAGTTAGATGTAATATTTTATTTTATTAAATTAGAAAACTTATTTTATTTTTTATAACTATTTTGACCCAAAAAAAACTTCAAAACTAACTTCCCAAACGTAGTTTATGACTTTTTCCACATCGTTGATTTTTTCAACGGCAATCTTACAGCAGTGGGTAAAAATAATAAAACTTAAAATAATAATTTATTTTTATCACTAAATAATTTTATGGAAAAAGATTTGTGACTCGAAAAGCTGGAGCACGAAAGCCCCGAAATATTTGAATTTTTTTTTTTTTTTTTTCTTTCCCTTCGATTTGGACTCTGGTTCTATGAGAGAGAGAGAGAGAGAAGCCGATCGGAGAGGGAGAAAAAGAGAGAAGCGAGCGGAAAGGGAGATCGGAGAGGGAGATCGTCGCTGATCGTCGCCCGCCATCGCTCGTCGCAGCCGTCCGATCGTCGCCCAGCTCCAGCTCGTCGCTCGTTGCAGCTCCGCCGCTGCCTCACCGCAGCTCCGCCTCTGCTCGCCGCCTCCGCCTCCGCCCCGCCTCAGCCCCGAGTTTATTGGCCCCCTCCCCTCCCCCTCCTTCTCTTCCTCTCCTCCCCTCCCCTCCCCCTCCTCTTCGTCTTCTTCTTCCATGTTCTGCTGAAAAAAAAAAAAAAAAAAAAACAAAACGGGGTCGTTTTTGGAATTAGGGGCATTCGGGGCCGCCTAATTCGAGCTCTCAATCGGAGCTCTAATTTATTTACAATCAAAATAAAATAATTTTGAAATACACCTATCTGTTTGGTACAACTTTTCAATTATAATTCTACCTCTTTACATGAACAAAGTGTTTGGATGGGATTTTCAAAAATTAAGGGTGAATTATATCAATGGTCTATATAGTTTGGGGTTTGTGTCACTTTGGTCTCTGACTTTTTAATTGTGACACATTTAATTTTGAATTTTAAATCTTATTCCAAATAAGGACAATTGAAAATACTATTAGATTTTTCAAGGGCAAATTCGTCAATTTGATAAAATATAAATTAATTTGACAAAAATAAATGTCAAAAATTATTTTTGAATTTTTTAAAATTATTTCTACTACTAAAAATATAATTATATAAAATTAATAAATCTTTTAGACATTTATTTTTTTACCAAATTAATTTTTATTATGTATTTGGATGATGATCATTTAAATTAATTTTTAAAAATTAATCATGTAATTTTTATTAATTTTTATCAATTTTACATAATTTTATCTTTGGTGGGTAGAAATAGTTTTTAAAAATTTAAAATATTTTTTGACATTATTTTTGTCAAATTAGTTTATTTTATCAAATTGACGATTTTGCCCTTGAAATTAAGCAATGGTATGTTCAATTGTTTTTATTTGAAATAAGATTCAAAATTCAGGGTCAAATGTGTCATAATTGAAAAGTCAAGGACTAAAGTGACACGAGTCCCAAACTATAGGAGCTATTAGTGTAATTTGCCCAAAAATTAATTCCACCACACATTTCAAAATACATTTTTGTTTCACGTGTGGCAGAGATCATTTCAAAACAAATTTTCAATGCAAAACTTTCGCCTTTTCGTACAGTTTTTGAATTTTTTGTGTCTACGAGACATCCCCCTGATGTCCGGCCGATTGAGCACTACAGTGTTTTTTTTTTTTTTTGTAACTCTTTCATATATACATACATGCTATTGAAGACTAATTTTCTATTGAAAGCGAATAAAAAAAATTGAATAAAATTGAATTGTGTGTGATAAACTGTGTAGATGCTAACAAAATAATATTCTAATTTTTGTTTGACTCCTAAATAGATAATACCTGATAAATTTTTTAGCCATTTATTTGAAAATAACAATACAATAAATAGCAAATAATTTGTGACAGTAATTATTAAAAATATAAAAATATTTTAACTGGAAAATATTTTAAAAAATTCGAACCAAATATACAATCAAAAGTTATTTTAAATCAATAATTGAACATTTATTTTGAAAAAAAAATATTGCCTTTGTAATATTTTCAATTAAAAAAATTGATTAATGTTATTTTCTGTTAGTAATTAATTTTTTAAATTAAATTTTAAAAAGAGTTTGTTTATTGATCAGAATTTTCAATAGAGTTTTGAATAGTGTTTTTGATTATGAGTTATAACAATTTGAATTATGTTTTAAAAATTATTTCCAAAACTCATAACCAAACAAATTTTCTTATTTTACATGTCACATCAAACATTAAAAACTCAATTCAACATTCGACTCAAAACTCAATTCAAAACTCAACTTATAACCAAACAAATTTTATACATTCAAATCATAATTCTAAAACTTACAAACTAAAAATACAACTCTATTCTCAAATCATATTTTGAAAACTCTACTAAACGTTGCCAGAGTTCTTCCCCTTTGTTTCTCACTTTAATTTGCTGCTTTTAGGTTGGATTTAACCATAATTTAGAAAAAATTGGCAAATCCAATTAGGCTAAGTTTGGCTAAACTAAAAAAGTGCACTTATTTTATCTTTTTATCTTTTTTGGGTCACATCACATCAATCAACATATCCTCTCTACTTTTTCTACACATAATACAAGAAAAGTCAAAAAGTACACTTATTTAGTCTTCCCAAACTAAGTTTTAATGTGATTTGTCAATAGATCAAAATTGATTGTTTTTATTTTTCAAAAAACACTCTTAAGAAATTTTTTTTTTGGGTAAGTACTTTTCAAAAAATTATATTTTCTTATTTTTCGTGTTTTTTTTATTTTTACTAAATTTTTTTAATATTGTAAGTTATTTTTTACTTTTTAGACATACCTAACATAAATATATCTAAAAAGTAAAAAAATTATAAAAAAAATCTTTTAAAAATTCACTAAATACCAAAAATACAAAAAAAATACAAGAATTCAGTACATTTTTAATATTTTTATGTATTTATTAATTTTTTAAAATATTTTTTCACAATTTTTTTACCTTTTAGATACATCTAAGTAAGGTGCATATAAAAAAGGAAAAAAAAATGTTTAAAATTTTAAAAATATTCACAAAAAACGAAAAAAACACAAAAATTAAAAACTTAATTTAAAAAACTCAAACCAAACATTGATTTTTTTATTTTTTTATTTTGTCCTTTTTTATTGATTTGTTTCTCTAGTACTAAAACGTTCGCGGATTAAAATAATGTGATTTTTTAATCACAGTCCAACATAGCTACAACTTGTTAAATCATAAGGGCGGTTTGTCAACTAGTTATTTTAATTGATTTCTTATGAAAAAAATATATATAAAAAAAAATAAATAAAATATAAAAAAAATATTCAGCAGCAGTTGGGAGCTCGAATTGTGGGGGCCCGAATCCCCACAATTCCCATTTCAAGTAAAAAAAAAAAAAGAAAATAGAAAAAAGAAAAAAAAAACAGTTTTCAAAAAAGGAAATTAGGGGTATTCGGTGCACTATTTTTAGGGATACAAAACATTTTTCAAAAATATTATGATAATTTATAATAATTTTAACTTTTAAACTATAAGCTTTGTTTGGCATAACCTATTTTAGACTATTTTTTTATCTTTTTTGAGTCACATCAATCAACATCTCATCTCTACTTTTCTACACATTTTTTTATATATAAAAAGTCAAAAAGTAATATGTCAAACCACTTAGGCCTATTTTGGGAAGTTGGTAATAATCAGTTTTTTGATGAAAAACTGATTATAAGCAGATTATAATCAATTTTTTTGTGAGAGAAGAAGTTGGTAATAATCTGAATTACCATGTTCCCAATTTGTTCCCAACTAGGCCAATGTCAATTGTATTACTTTTCTATCTTTAATCTTACAACTAAATATAATTATATCAAAATTATAAAATTTTAACTTGCTTGGTTCTATTTTTGTAAAAATACTTTTTAGAAAATTCTACTTTCTTATTTTTTATGTTTTTTTTTGTTTTTACTATTTTTTTTTAATATTTTAAGTAATTTTTTTACTTTTTAGACACACCTAACATAAATACACCTAAAAAGTAAAAAAATCTTTTAAAAATTCACTAAATACCAAAAATATAAAAAATACAAGAATTCAGTACATTTTTTTGTATTTCTATGTATTTATTAATTTTTTAAAATATTTTTTCACAATTTTTTTACTTTTTAGATACATCTAAGTAAGATGCATTTAAAAAAGTAAAAAAAATATTTAAAATTTTAAAAATATTCACTAAAAACAAAAAAACACGAAAACTAAAAAACTTAATTTTCAAAAACTTAATTCAGAATACTCAAACCAAGCACTGATTTGTTTTTTTTCAAAACTTTAGAAGAGGTTGTGTAATTATCCAAAACTTATAGAACTAATAGGAATTTGTTCATTTGTTGGGAAGGCCACTGCAGCTTACGCTTTTCAATTTTAGCCCCTTCAAAACCATTACAAGTTCAATAACCCCCCTGCTCAAAGTTCGAAAATAGCACAATTTCCACATATAAATAAAAAAACAGAATGTTCGATGGAAAGAGTGAACCAACAAGACAGGGCAAAGATCTCTCTCTCCCTCTCTCTCTCTCTCTCTCTCTCTAAAGTCGAAACACTTGTTCACGATTTGTATAAACCCTCGTCTCAATACACCACTGATTGTTATTCTCTCCAGAAATTGAATCCAAAAACCCTAGTTTTCTTTCTATATACTCAATGTTATCTAACCCTATCAGTTGAATTTCTACGATTATTTCGGGATATTGAATTCAAAAGATGGACATCGAACAAAAACAAGCAGAGCACATAGAATACTTCGTCAAGCAAGCCTCGACCCACAAGGGCGCTTCCGTTTCAAACGTCGTCGTTGAAGCCATTTCGCATCCGTCTCTATTCGCCTTTTCCGAGATTCTCGCCGTTCCCAATGTTCTCGAGGTCTGAATATTGTGTTAAAACACACACCATATATATGTGTATATATATTGTATTATTTTATTTTTTGGTAATATAGGATAGAAAACCTAGGATATATGTGATATTGGGCTTCTCCGAGTGTTCTTATTATGCGTGAATTTTTGTGGGTTTTTTTTGTTTTAGTTTTTGTTTTAGTTTTATTTGATTAGTTTGTAACTTTTGTTTTGGAAATGGATGCGTATCATATGCCCCGATTATGATGATTGTGGTATCATATATTGCGGTGTTAGCCCATCTCCAATGGTTCATCAAATCCATCATCAAATTTAAATTTGATGAAAAAAGTTACTTTTTGCTCTGGCTCATCAAATCCATCATCAAATTCAGGATTTTACTTTTCTTCCATTAAACTTAGGACCAATATGCCTTTCATCAAATTAGTATTGATTGCCGTTGGATTTTTACCACCGGATGTTTCCTGGACGACCATCTCAAAGCAAAAATTTGTAAAAAAATTACACTGACCGGTCGTTTTCCTGGTCGTTCGCCCGGTTGACCGGTGATTTGATGAAGCTACAAAACCCTCCATTGGGACACTTGATATCAAAGGGAGTTTTGACTCAAATTTGGTGAAAAAAATTGATGCTGTTGGAGATGCCCTTAGTTATTAGCTATTGTGACATTGTTTATAATGTATTGTGATTATTATTTGGATAATTCTATTTATGCACCAATAATCCACTCAATAGATACTATTACTTAGACCATCTCCAACGGTGAACCAAACCCAGCACCAGATTTAAATTTTGATGAAAAAGTCCCTTTTTCATGCTCCAATCGTTGCACCAGATTGATATCAAAATGAGATTTCAGCAAAAAAATCATCAAACTGAGAACGAGACACAGATTTGGTGAAATCACTGTTACTGACCGTTGAAAGAGGGACACCGGTCAACCAACCGGTCGCCCGGTTCTCTTTGAAATACATGGGTTCAAACCGGTCAAAAACAGTTCAAACAGTTAAAAAAAAAAAAAAATTTTGCCTTTGCCGGTCGACCAGCCGGTCGACCACCTCCCCAATTTCACTTTGATGCTCACCGTTGGAGCGCCTCGTATCAAATTGAGAAAATCGTCATTTTCTTCTTCAAATTTGATGAAAAAAGAAGTGCAGCGTTGGAGATGCTCTTAGTACACATAATAATTTTTAGGGTTTGAAAATATATCAATTCACACCTTAACTTTCTATTACTAGCCTCAAGATAACACCATGACCCACATCCAAATATCTCCATTTTTAAAACACCAGAGATCTCCATCTTTAGAACACCATAGATCTCCATCGTTGCTGTCGTTTCGCCGTTAGCTTGCTGATGCATTGTTGTCGTTTCAGATTTCCATCTTCACCGTCATCTCGATGTTGTTTTATCGGTGCATTGTTGATGTTGAAGATTTATCATTCTCACTCTTGATTCACACATTTGATTCTCACCTTAATATATTTTTCTTATTTTCTTTTGATTTGATTACCAATTCAACTTCCATAGCAATTTCTATTTTGAGTTTGGCTCAACTCTGGTTGTCTGAACATAATATTATTGTACAAAAAAATAAAATTGAACAAATTGAATGTGTTCAAAATATTTATGTTGAATAAAATAAATGCTTTCATATTTTATATGCTGAACAATTTAATTCGTTTAGACTTACTATGTTGAACATATATTAAATTTTATATGTTATTTGTTGTTTTTTTTTTGTTTTGGATAAATGTTGAATACATCTACTTTTTGTGAAAAAGAAAAGAAAATATACCAAAAACTAATTAAATTATTAAATTGAATTAAATTTGAGAAATGAAATTCTCAAAGAATTAAAATGTTCAATTTTTTATGTATGAATATTTATAATTTGGTCAACTTTAATAATTTGAACAGAATTGTTTTTGTTCGAATAAAAATAATCGAAATTGTGTGGAAGTTCAACTATGGTTATCCAAACATGTGACGAACAAAGTCATCTTTCCAACGATTATACAAACGAGATAAACAAAATGCCAAAAAGCTAAGTATTGACTGACATTTTCATTTTTGCATTATTCGAAATCAACAATTTCAGTATCATCCATGGTATGCAATTCTTCAAAACTAATTGATTTCAATGTTCTTAAACCCTAAAACCAATTGATTTCAATATTTTTAAACCCTAAATCATCAAAACAATTTATTTTGGATGTTTATATGTGTATAAGTAATGATAGTGTGTGAAGAGTGTTTTGTGTTTTTATATATGAAATCTTTGAATGGGTAGAATACATCCCCGTATTGTCCTTAATGATCTTTTCATTTGAGGATATTATTGGAATATAAATTTAATTTATTAATGGTGTGTACTGAGATGATTATTATTGGTGTGTAAATAGAATTTCCCTTGTTATTTTGGTTATTATTCAAAAGTTAGACTAAAAAGTATTTAGTTATGATACCACAAATGTTGTAACTTGCATATGGTTTTTGAGGGTGTGTATTCTAGTATATGATTTTTTATTTTGTGACGATTTAGTGTTTTGGCATTGCCTTAGAACATCATTCAGTTGACGCTTCAGATATCTTACTCTAAATTGGTTTATGGTTTATTACACAATTGTGAATGTATGCATTTATGTAGTTGGCATATTGTTCAATTCAGTCTTCATAGTTATTGTTTATTTATATTTTTTGATGAGGAAAAGTTTAGGTGAAGGGGAGGTTACCCCAGTCCAGGGCCAGGGCAAGCCGCAGGCCTCAGTGAGGACTTACATTAGACTTATAGATTGCCCACCAAGGAGGATTGCTGGTAGCGGGAATTGAACCTAAGCTGTGAAGGCGAAGTGTCCAATCCTTACCAACTTAACCAACCTCCGTTGGCTGTCTTCATAGTTATTTTAGTTTTATGGTCATCGGTTGTATAGCTTGAATGTGTAATATTTTTCAAATTTTTTAAATAAGGAGGGGTTGGTGGCTAATGGGAAGAAATTAAGGCGATCATGTTTGATTTCATAGAAGTATGTAAAGTTCCTTAAATTATTTTTCCACTTAACCTAACATTTGTTATGAAAATTTAGTCACTAGTTATGTCAAGCCAATATATAGTAGGTGAGCTTAACTATATTGGTATTGGAGCTTGGTGATTCAACTACAACAAATCAGAACTCCTAGTAACCCATTTTTTCTTAGCTATCATTTCCTTGCCCTTTATATGGTTTATGAAACACCAAAATCTGGATAATCAAATCATTGAAGAATATTACATTTAATTAATATTACTGATAAAAAAATAATCTTTAATTAATCTTGCCATTCCATCCTTCAAAATGTATCCTGAATGCTTTTGTCAAAGCATGAATGATGTTTTAGTCTCCCTTTTATGTTTTCTCTCATTATCAGTTGTTACTTGATAATATTTGTGATTCAAATTAAGGGCTGGTTTGGGATGTCCTAAATAAGTGCACTTTTTGACTTTTTATAAAAAGATGTGTAGAAAAGTAGAGAGGAGATATTGATTGATGTGACCCAAAAAAGATAAAAAGATAAAAAGATGGACTAAAATAGGTTATGCCAAACAAGGCTTAAACTTATTAAGTCTATCACACAAACATTCAAAAGCAACAGATCGAGCAACACCTAATCTGTTTTTTTACAAGCAATTTTTTTGGACATATTGGCCTACAATTAGGGAAGTTTTTTACATACATCATGCAGGTGTTCTTGGGGTTTGGATACAATGAAATTTTGATTGGATCCACCCTTTCCTTGAGGTGGCTTGGGTGATGTCTAGATTGATTGGAGAGTTGATAGGGAAGGTGGTTTAGGGGCAGTCTTAAGGAGGAGCTTGAGTAGCATGTGCGAGGTGCTTGTTGTGCCACAGTTTTTTTTTAACTATTTTGGTTGTAAACAGGCAGGTGGCACATACCTTATGTACATGGGTGTCCCTATTTGGTGCTTCTGTGAATTACTTTGAAATAATTTTTTTTTTAAAAAAAAAGACAAGGAAGAGTCCTTCTCTAGATGTTGAAGAGGCCAACAGGAGGGGCATATGAGCTGGGAAAAAGTGAAATTACTAAGAATCAGACTGTCAGTGAGCTTTATATGCTTGCTTAAGAGGCTATTTTTAGTCTATATATTACCAATGAGGTACTTGCTGCTTGTCAAAAAAGCATGCACATTCACAACATTTAACTTATCATTTGTTATTTATTGTTGAATGATGTTTCTGTGCCACCCCCTTGCCATTTTCCCTCTCCTTTTCTGTGTGTCTGTGTGTCACATTCAATTTTTGTTGTGCCACGTTTGCTCTCTCATGTTGTTGCTCATTGCTGACTTTGTATTAATGAAGTGCATCTTTCTATTTTGAACCATTGTTGGATAATATTTTGGTTCATTGAATGTTAGATCAATTGTTTACAACAAATTATGCATCAGACATGGTTTGAAATCTTTAGCTAATTAATGAATTTTTTAATGAACTTGAATGCAGCTTCAAGGAACGGAGAACTCTGTATACCTTGATCTGCTTCGTTTGTTTGCCCATGGCACATGGAGTGACTACAAGAGTAAGAATCCCATCTAATTATTGTTGTAAAAATTAATTTTGAATTCCTATTCGAATTTGTTATTCGACATATTATAGTTTTTTCCCTTTATGCATCTAAATGCTGTTTTTGATGCAATTCATAAGAATTTGCTAATGGAAATTGCTTAGTTTTTCGTATGAATTATTAAGTTTTATATCTTAGGGGTATTTGGGTAATTTCAAAAATTTCATGACATGAGTTGTATGTGTCACCCATGAGTCGTCTTGTGGGTCAAGTTACTAATTAGACTCGGCCTTTCTTTATATTTTATTATGTTGTAATTTTTTGAGTTGTGAGATCAAATTGAATGCGTTGAGATTCATCCTTTAATAAGTATTTATTAAGAGGAGCATCAAAAGGGGATGAAAGCAAAGAAGCATGGACATGCACATTGTGACACGCTAATTTTCAAAAAATACAAGACATTACATGTGAGAGACGCACACAAAATACATAATTTTGCATATTTATTATATGTCATATATATGAACATATCATTAAAAAATAATGAAAACAATGCAATATAATTATATAATATTTATTCTTATAAATTTACATTGTTTCTTTTATTATTGTATATTGTATCCTAAGGTATTTTGTTCAAACTTCTAATTAGTTTCATGTATGTCAAATCGATAGACAAGTGTGTTTAAGCAATGGACACACGTGTCCTCGGAGTGTCGTGCCTAAATTTTACAAAAAAAAAAAAAATTGGACATGTTTTGACAGTGTTGGTGTCCTCAGACACACCATCTTCTTAGAAGTGTCCATGCTTGTTAGGATGAAAGTAATGCAATCAACCACTGGGGTGTTAGCCCAGTGGCCCAAACCCATGTACCTCGTTATGAGATCCCGGGTTTGATTCCCTTTCTCAGCCTCCAATGTATGTACCCAATCAAAAGGGGTCATGCATCCCATATACGAAGCTAAAGCAAAACAAATCACTTTGACCCACAAGAAAACACCAAAGAAGGCCTATACATTTGATACAATACAAAGTAAGGCCTATATAAAAGGAGAGAAACAAGTTGTCTATGAATAAATATAGTTTTATCTTTCTCAGGCTCTCAGCTACAGTTAGTACTGGCGCAAGTTCTAGGAGGTACGTAGGTAAGAATGTCTTTCTCCATCTCTCATCTATCTATTTTTCTTCTTCAATAACTATTTCTCTTCCTCTCGTTCTTCTCTATTTTTTTTTTTTGGATTTGTCTTTCTGATCACCTTCCTTGCAAGTCAATCAATACTCTGGATATTATGATGCTGATTTCTAGGGCTGTCCCTCATCAATTTTGTTATTAGATTGGACCTGGCTATTGTCTTTATTCAACCTATGAAGGCTTTGTGAGTAAATCCGTTAGTCCTTTTAGAAAAGAACATGGTTTTTTCAAGAGGATTTTGATAAGTTGTAGACCTAAGTTATAGAGAGGCAATCTCAAACTGATCGAAGGTTCAACACACTCTAATTCAAGGTTCAAGAAACCAATGATGAGTTTAAGCAACTCTCTCTTTAAGGTCAGGTAGGCCATCATGCTATTACTTCATCAATGTTACAAACCTACGGGAAAATCAATCTCAATTTCAATTTCAAGAGTTTTCAAATTAACTCCATCTACTTAAGCGTGTCTTTGCCCCATTATTGTTTCCAAAGGTGGTCAAAGTTGAAGCACAAAAGGGTTGTTCATGCAACCTGAGGTCCATGGAAAGAAAGGTTTTGTCACTTTTTTATAATGTATATGAATAGGCATTTAGAAAGTTAAAACTATAGACTTAAAAGCAGAAACAGAAGCAGTTTGATTTATTAATAGATTCTTCTCTCTCGAAAGTGGTTTCATGGAGTGGGTGCTTGAAATACTGTGACTGAAATTTGGTATGGAATATTTTTTAGGTAATGCTGGTCGTCTTCCGCAGTTGGTTCCTGATCAAACCCTCAAGCTAAAGCAACTTACTGTGCTAACACTGGCTGAGACAGAAAAGGTATTTGTTTTTAAACTTTCAAATGTTTTAAACTTGTTTGTTGACTTAAATTGATGGTTATTTGTTTGAAATATATTGATTCACTTGTTTGATGAGTGATCTTGGTAACTTCAGTGTTAGTCAAGGGAAGGACTACTGAAATTTGCCATTTTCAGAACTACATGGTGCTTATTTTTCGGAGCTTGGGTTTCTATTTGCAATGTAATCATCACTTTGCTGGCGAAACCAATTTGATTAGCTTGTGGCCTGGTATAGCCAATCAAAATTTGTAGCATGCATTTTCACAAGGGTGACTCATCTCATTGTTAGAGAAAGATGCTCATGCTTTTGTTACTCAGTACTGTGTTGGACTTTTTAGAGATGTTAAATTGTTAGTCCTCTTTGGAGTCGAATGAAATGTTAAATTCATTAACTGATTGATAGAATTTATTGGTCAAGTTTGTATATGGCATATACAAAGTAAAAGATTAGTATTTCAAGATTTCTTTCGCTGAGTTCCATACAACGTATATTATTAGAATGTAGTATATACTGCCCTACCAATACAAACTACAACTATGCGTGATCATTTTGTTTTGATTTTCTTGTTGTGTGGTCGTATTTCCTCTAACAATTCTGTTGCTTTATAGTTTGTAAAGCATTTGTTTTTTGTTTTTGTTTTTTATTTTTTTTTATGCTGTTCGTTTTATGGTTATCAAACTATTTCGTAATATGGTGGCAGACAATCCATCGGTTTTTCTTATACTATATATCTACTTTTGGAATTTTCTTGACATTATCAGGTTCTAATTTTTTGTTTTTATTTTATTTTGTTTACTAAAAAACAAAAAACAAAACCCATGTTTTGTACACTTGTTTTCAAAACATGTATTGAAAAAAACATATTTCTTGTTTTTTGTAGACAGAAAACACGAAATTGGCAACATTATTTGTAGAATTGAAATTCTCAGGCTCTAATTTTTGGTCTTTTCCCAGGTTTTGCCCTATGATATACTGATGCAGGAGTTGGATGTGACAAACGTACGTGAACTTGAAGATTTTCTTATCAATGAGTGCATGTATGTGGTAGGTATTCCATCTTTGCTTCCTCATCTGACAACATGCTAGTTTTCAGATATACTACCACCCAACAAAAATCTGCTTAGTTGCCAACAGGGCAGGGAAGAAGTGGTGGTTTATCTCTCTCTCTCTGTCTGTCTCTCTTCTTTAAATCTATGTTTTTGGGGGGTGTTCACTTGTGATCTGAATAGAAACTATTTATTAGTTTAATAACACGTCGATTCGTGCCAATTTTTTTTTTTTTTTTCCAGTGATACTTGAAATCAGTTACTTTTGGTGTTTGTGTTGTAAGGTTATCTTTTTTCATATCTAGGTATTGCTTTCCTACATTAAAAAAGGAAACCAAAAATATAAATTGAAAAAAATTTGTGCTGATGTTTGCTTTGGGTCCTTTATAGGGCATAGTTAGAGGGAAGCTAGATCAGTTGCGAAGATGCTTCGAGGTTTGAATTCATTGTGTCCATTTTGAGTTGTATATTTAGTTATTTAATATTTTGGCATGCCTTTTATCATTTGCCATTAGTTCTTAACGTAATTGTCTGGTGGTTGTAGGTTCAATTTGCAGCAGGCAGGGATCTGAGACCCGGGCAATTGGGGAGTATGATACAAACATTAACAAACTGGTAAAATTTTTGGCTTAAATTGATTGAAATAAAATTATTTTGGTTGAACAATTGTGTATGTTGAGTATCCGAATGAGTCATTGTTATATTACATGGTTTTTTGCTATGTGATGGACTATCTTTTTAAAGATCTGACTGGCTTAACTGCAAACTTGATGCTGAAGTCTTTTTTTGGATACTAGATTTTGAATTTTGCTGTGTTATGTGTGTACCTGTCTTTAAATATGGGTAATGTGGAATGGTTCTTCAGAAAATTTAAAACTGGTTGTCTAGGTTTTGAAAGTGTCTCGAGCTCTAGATGATGACCCTTCATTTGGTGTTGTACAATTATTTGTTTGCTTTACAATTTTATTAAGAATAGCTAGGTCAGTTGCATCACTAGAGGCATTGTCTCATCTCACTTAACCTCTTGGTTGGTTGTAGAAGGTTTATATTAGATTGGAACGCTTTGTCCATTGCTTAGATGCAAATGCAACACATTAGCAGTCCATGATTGTCGTAATTTGTGGCAAAACTAAAATAAAGGTTGCAAAATTTGGACTTGCATTATAAGGACTATTCATATGGGTGAGTAGTATTGAGTGAATGGCTGCAGCTCTGCCTTTCCGTCATATGCATGGAAAAACTTCCCCTCTACTGATTGAAATTAGCATTTTTGTCTGGAAAAGGGGTATAACCTTATAAGCTGAAGACCCTTCAGTGAGAATCCTGATGTAATAATGAGCAACATTTTTAGTGAAGGCACAACTCCAAAGCATGATGTTCCTTAGAGAGGGTACAACTTTTAATAGCCCTGAAGATCAACCTTACATTTATATTGTGTCAGACCTAAGATCATTGCAAGACATTATGTGGGCACCCCTCATACCCCCAGGACGAGTGCCACCTTGAAAATATGGAAAATAAACATCCTAGAAAAGAAGACAACAGTAATAATAAACACAAAGTACATAAATATTGTTGTGTTGAATTTTTTTCATCATTTGATATTTGATGTGTACTATTTGGGCATTGTTGTTGTTGTTGTTGTTGTTGGGTTTTTTTTTTTTTTTTTTTTTTTTGATATTTAATCTTTTGGAAGCCCGGATGACAGATCCATTGAATTTTGGGAGTATTTGGTGATTTATAGAAAGCTGATTTACGAAGAAAATGTCTCATGTGAACCATTGTAAGTCCCAGCCCCACAAGTGTTCTAAGAGTTAATTCTGCTAGTATAATTGAAGTTAATTCTGCTAGTATAATTGATGATATTCATCAATATTGAAGAGACTTGGGAGTTCTTTAATAATTATATTAAGGGTTTAAATCTGAAAATCTTAGTGCATGGTTTATTAAGTGCACTTGGTAGTGCATGATAGGCTACCACTTAAAACTGAATTCTACTTGAAAGGGGTCTCATTTTTAAGCAGAGAAACTTATCATATGTTAATGCCGAGTCAATTGGTTTTCAATCATTACTGTGTTTAAGCTGAAAGGAATGGACTACAATGACAGATTGGCCTGTGTAGAAGTTAGTTATTATCTGTTCATATGTTAATTATGACAGTTTTATGCATGGATAGGGAGTTATCTTATTACAAATGCAAGAGCACCTCTGCAAGAGTGTCATATTATCTTGCTCTGTGACCTCTGTCATTTGAACTTATTGTTGTGAAGGAGTGCCTTTTATGGCACTTCCTGATTATGTCATTACAGTATTTAGTATTCATTTTGACTGAAAACATAGGTTGACTACATCAGACAATCTTCTTATCACAATTCAAGAGAAGATAAAATGGGCGGATTCCATGAGTGAGGTGGACAAGAAGCACAGAAAGGAAGTTGAAGAGAGGGTTGATGAAGTAAAGAAGTCAATCTCCCTCAAGGTCAGTTGAATCTGGTTTTCTCTTCATGTTGTGTTTGTGTGGTATGCCCCATGCCAATGGAATAAGAGAAATAAAGTTTGATATTTACATATGTGTTTTGATAAGTTGCCTGGTTCAAGGGTAGGCTAAAAGGTTCAAGGGTAGGCTAAAATGTACAAGAACGTAAACGACAAATGCACTCCTATTTGCTTTCTCACAATAACCATATTTTCAGAACAGAGATTTAAAATTTGTTTTCCTCTTGGGCTTCAAGGAACAGGTCACCTAACTCTCTCTCTCTCTCTCTCTCTCTCTATATATATATGGAAATCAAGTTCCAATGCCCTGTTTCCATTTTTGATCACCACTCCCATGGTTTCAACACTCCCATGCATTTGGCGACTTTGTTTGATCACCACCTTCATGGATTTAGAGCAGAATGTTGATGGTAACACTCCCTACTAGCTGCGTTGTTTACATTCTCATCATGGTCTTTTAGACCCACTCTAGTAGACCTAACCATTTTGTTACATGGACACAGTTATGTTTCTAAGTGTCAGATTCATCTAATTCTCATTTCCAAGGATGCCAGACATGGCTTAAATTCCACATTTCTTAAATTCCTCTTGCATATGTTTAGGATAAAATGGTTTTTACATACTTACATAAAGGCCTTTTTTTGGGGTTTTGTATGCAAATTGAGAGTCTTATACGTAGTTTCATAGTATACCTACTATTTAAAGATATTTGTTAGGTGCATGTCCAACTAGACATTTTAGAAACATATCCTATCACCTAATCTAAATGTCTAGTGTCTGATGTGTGTGTAGCTCAGTGGGCTAATGCGTGATGTTCAAACTCCAAGCTGGCTTGTTTCCACCATGTTCAGGGGAGGAGAATAGAGAGGATAGGCAGTGTGTTTTGGACCTATAGTCTGCGTTCTTTTGATTTTTATTAAAAGCAGTGAGGCTGGCTGGAAGCTAGCAACTATTATCTCAGGAACCTTTTTTTTTGTGAATTTCTAGTAGTTATGGTTTTATCAAAACATAGATGTGAAAATTAGTCTTAATTGAATTGCTGGGGTATGTTTGTCGATGTGTCTTACTTACGTTGTGGCAGAAGTTAAACACTGTGAGCAGGCCGACATTGACTTCCGAGGGCATGAGGAGATCTACTCTGAACCTGGTGGAGTGATGGACTATGAGGAAGACCGAAGCCGACCAAAGAGGTAACACATGCCACTCCAGGCTCCCCATGTAATTGATTTTCAATGATGTAATGTTTCAATGTAATTGGGAATATGGCATGTTACAAGTACAATTTGGTTGCTTTATTGTCCAAACTACATTTATTTAGAGAACTGTCTGAATTGTCGGGTTTTTCTCTGCCTACTTAACCATATAGATAGTATCATATAGATCGGCATAAAATCACCTTATGAAGGGGAAAGTCTAATTACAAATTAAATTGACATATTGGGAAATTGACAATCTCTACTAAGAAGATGGAAACACATGTATTTGAGACGCTTCATTTTGTTTGATGAGTAACTTGTAAAATTGCAGGAGGCGACATCCACTGGCTTGAAGAAAGAGAATTGAATCCATAGAATTGGTTGTCTGCCAACTATTGCCCTTTTTTTGTTCGTGGCATTCCAACGACACTTGATTGCAGATTTTGGAGAAACGCTCGTCTCTTTCGAATTTGAACTTTCCTGTTAATTTTGAACTCAAATATTCGACAGTTAGTTTGTATTGGAACCATATCATCATTATTTGTTTTGAGTCAACAAAGATTATATTGGATTTGATAGTGCGGCTTAGAAAGTTATATCGCTAATATGCAAAGCGATAATTTCAGTCATTGTGCTTCATGATGTTGCACTTAAAAATCCTACTTTATTTATTTATGGAATTAACTTTTACAATGGATACGAAATGCTCTCGTGTCCCATCTTTGATGCTTGCCATGACATTAAACATGTCAGTTCCCATGGTTCTGGATATTTTTTCACTTAAAATGGAAAGGTAGCAATCCTACGTTTGGTTCTCACAGGTGGTTATGTACAATGTGTGCTCAAGTGGATAATATATGGAGCATTTGTTTACTGTTTGCATAGTATCTGTTACACAATTTTGGCTTCTTTTTGGCTTTGAAATGCCACTTGCTGCTCTAAATAGTAAAAGGATGACAAAGTTAGTTGAGTTAGTTCTTATCTCCATGACAGTTATGGCTATAATCCTTTACATGTGGAGATTATCTGGGGGGTCAGGAACACCAGCGTGACTGTATACTTGTCCCAATTAGATGTATTTAGATATTTCATTTTGTTTCTAATTTCTCAGAAAATGTCCCCAGTTGTGTGGGGAGTACATGGATCATGTGTGTTTTAAGAACATCATATAACTCCTTTACATGAGCCTCCATTAGGAGCCCAGTATTTGCTTTGGTTGATCGCTTCTTGTTGGCATAACTGACACCATGCATATCATTAAGGTTGTGAGGTTGTGTTTGGATCAGTAATGATAGAGACTTCTACAAAACACAATCTCCACAACTTTCAAAATAATCTGAATTATTCATATTACTGTCAGACACAACTTTAAAAAAAAAATTCAAACACATCAATGGCTAATACATTAGTGGGGTTCATGGGAGTCCTTTTTTGTGAGGGTTTCAATCATTTTCTTGTTTGGATTATGAATTTACGTAGGGGTTTAGAAAAGACGAGAAAATTGTAGACAAGATTTAGGGCCGAGTCTAGTCCCAGTGTGTTTTTAGCTGTTGCTAGGTCAATGTACAACTGTAAAAAGTATTAAGACAACCATAGCTACTCCGGAAATAGCCAAGGTTGCTTTTTTTTTTTATTTTAAATTTTTGTTTATTCCCCAAATCCTGATCCTCATCTCTCTGACGTCCCAAATCACTTCTTTATCACAAGTCACTAGGAAAATATGTATTGTGTGGTGGAGAGAGCTTTTTACAGAGGACAAAAAATAAAGAAAATAATTTTTTTAGTACTTAAAAATAAGAAGCTCTAGCTCACACAGAACAGCTAAACTGCACTAAGCTGCGAGTATTTTGCATGATACCAAAATTTTTAGTAGAGATCAAGTAAGAAGTATTTTCATTTTGTATAACAGAAAAAAGTCGTAAGCTTAATTAATACAAAATGGAAGAGAAGAAAAAGCAAAATGTTGTATTTCATTTCAAGTAAAAAATGAGTACTCCAATTCATAAATAATTGACATCAATCAACAATGGAATTATTTGGTGCAATTTTTAGCAAACTAAAAGCTGATAATTAGGAGGAAGAAGCTAAAACCACATCTCTTTCTGTTTCTTAATAATTGGCTTTTCAGTTTATTTAGTCTATATTTGTCGCAAAAGCTAAATCGAAAGTTGCTCCAAAAACTATGACACAAATTTTCAAAAAAGAAGGAATATAGAACTGTATTGTGATTCTAAAACTTAGGAGAAGGCAGTGTAATTTTTTCATATTATCTGGGTGAGTTATAATTAATTTATAATTTGAATCCAACCATAGCTGTATTATTGAAGGAAATATTTTTCTCAAATTATTTCCAGTAAAAGTATAATGCATAGTAGAAAATTTTGTGTATGAACTTTCTTGTAAACTGAACCATTAAAGGAAAAGTAAATCATCTATATTCTTTTTCTTTCCTTTAATTCATTTTTAAAAAAAAATATTTTCCTTTGAAAATGCTACTCTGTCATAATTTGTGTGCAAAGTATTTTATTGACAACAATGGTAGGGTATCCTTTTTTTTACACACTCACATGGGTGTGGAACCAATATGAAAAAATATGTAGAAAAATAGATACTAGTATCTTTAGTGTTTCAACAAATGATGTGGTGATGATATTTTTGAAATTTTTTTTAAACAAACATTTTTATAATTAAAAGACATTTGGTGATATTTTTGAATCCAAATCCTCTGTATTGCTTGTAGTATCCTAAAATAACATCATTTTGGGACAAGGTAAAGAGGAGAAGGGCCAGTTCTAATTTTTTTAAGCTTGAAACGACATCGTTTTGGGGCACTACAAGATGCACTACATGCAATGCAATGTAGAGGATCTGAATTCGTTTTTTTAGTGTTAGGCCCACAACTCACCATATCATTCTATATTAATTTTGTATGTTGTTTCTATTTGTATAGCATTATCCTTATGTCTTATGAATCACTTGTACATAACCTTTGTTTTGATTAGTTTAGTTTAGATCAAATCTTTTGTACCCATAAAGGCTCCAATCACTTGTTTGGTGGCATAACCATTGATTTTCTCATCTAATTTCTCTAGAAACATGGTACAATCTTATTATCTAATATATCACATATTTAGCTTAAGAAACTTGCATAAACTATGACAAAAAGCTAGGTAAAAGCTTTAGTTTTACAAAGGTTCTCTCAATTGAACCATTATTTGACATCATGTAACTAGGTATAATTAACTTGATTGCCAGATCCTCAAACTCCCTTGGTTTATTGGTGATATATGATCCCCTCCACCTTAGTTGATACTGTCAAAATAATAATAATAATAATAATGTTAAGGCATTTAAGGTTTAAAAAGAAGAAGAGAACATTTGCACACTACATGCATAGAAAAAAAAATTACAAAAATGTGCACATAATTGATTTTTTGTACATTACTGTGATTTATTTCTATGCGTGTAGCATTACTACAGGGAAAAACTTACATGTCACAATTAGTGGTTTGGGAGACTGGGATATCCATTTGAACACCACACTTGGCAGCGAGAGATTGGGCTGCATCATCTTTCAAGTTTGAGTAGCGATTGGCTGCCTATTTTACGCAGTTGCATGCTGCTTGCTTGTCAGCTGTGGTTGAGGCCATCCCTTTGATGTTTTTGACCCCATCACGGCATGTAGGTGCTGGACTTCCACTTCCTCCAATGAGGTAGGGCATGCACGGGGCCAAATAGCCGTCAACCTGGCCACAAGAGATGGCCCAGCCTGGCTGCACCATGAGCTCAAACATGGCTAGCACGACCACGGCTGTGACTACTCCCTTCATCTTTCCTTGTATAACACACTAACCAAACCAAACCAAGCCTTAAGTCCCATAAAATGGGGTATATATAGGATTTGGGTGATCATGTAAAACATACAAGGGGATGAAGGCTTAACTATTATCTGTTACATTGTTTTGGCTTTTTCTCTGCTTTTATATGTCAGCTTTTATTGTTCATAGCAAAAAAGGATGAGCTAAACACTTGTTTGGTGTTTCTTTTTTTCGCAGTTTTTTCTGTTCATTCAGTTGCTTGGTGACATGTCCACCATTTCTTTTTCGTTGATCATCGATTTGGTGGAACAACTAAATCCTACCATATCCACTTTGCTTTCAGAAATTCACCGCATCTCAAATTCATAACAATAACTAAAAGTGCAGAAAATAGAAGTACGATACATACTGGGATTCCTCTCTATTTGGCATTTTGCCTACTGTTGATTAGTACATTAAATATATATGACATTTCAGCCAGAACCATATTTAATTGTGTGTGGACACTTGTAACACCATAATCATCCCTGTTTGGTTGCATTTTCGTTTTCATGTTTTCGGAAACAAAAACAATGAGAAGTTCAAAAACCCTTTTAACATATGTAGATGGCAGCAGAATTTATTGCTAATTCCTTGGAAAGGAACCAGACAAATTTTAAGTACTTTCAAATGCTCATTGCACTGGATTGAGGTTAGTTCTAAATGAAGATTAATGCCAAAGATCCCAATTTAACTTTCTAGCTGATATGATTGATATCCAGGTCACTGAATCTTAGGAAAATTGATTTCAAATTATGTCATAATTTTTCATAATTTTTTCAAGGTGAGCATTTGTGTATGTGTCTATGCCTAATTTTCAGAGTTGCTAGAGTTGCTTGAGAAACCAACATTGAGAACAATTTGTGCAACTGAAATCAAAACTTTCACCTCATGTAGTTTATATAGTTGATTGATTTATAATCTATCAAAGAGCCGAGTTTTCCTGGAAAATTATACAAGATTTTCTGCATTACTTGACCATTAGCTGGGAAGAAAAAGAGAAAGGGACTCGTGGAATTCTCTTTAGGCTGTGTTTGCATCATGGGTTTGGATAGAGATTTAGAAAGAGAAAGGGAAAGGATGAGCGAAATATGAATGAAATATGAACTAATTTTTTTCTTCATTTCCCATTCCAAATCTATGGTCCAAACATAAAATAGGATATAAAATCAAATATAAAAGAGAAGAAAAATTAGCTAGAATTAATAAAGCAGGAATCGGTATAAACTAGGGTACAAAAAATATTTTTGTTCCACTTCTCTCTCTCTCTCTCGTGCGCGCGCACAGCTTTTTAAACCCTTTTTGGCTCATGAGGTGGGATTCAATCTACCTAGTTTGGAAACCTTTCTTCTTCTTTTTTCTCTTCCTTTTTGGATTTTTTATTTTGATATCTTTAGTGAACTTCCATACAATTTTGTGCCCTTTTTTTTATATTACTTTTTAGGTGTTTAGAAAAACAAAAGCAGCTCAAAATTACAAAAGTCCATTGAGGGCAGAAAACAAACCAAATTTTCAAGTTTTTTTTTTTAAACCATAAAATTTTCAAGTTTTTTCACTCACCAATTGTCAAGCTATTCAACACTCACTATCTAATGCAGTTATGCATCCAACTAAAAGCATTTTATTCATTTACACTGGTTTAATATATGTGCTATAGGGGTGTGCATAGAGCAAGTCTATAAATTATGACAATACTCTGCACACACCTGCAAATGAAACCTTCTATAATTCAGTTTTGGAAAATGCTATACATACAAACTTTTTTTTACAAACTGACATGGTGCGTAGTGACAAAGTCTTGAAATTTGAAATGGGACCAACTGAAATTAAATGATACGAACAACTATCATCTGCCACATCATTAGTTTGTAAGAAAAATTTGTTTGTATAGCATTACTCTTCAGTTTTATGGATAAGCAATCATTTGGTTGATTTAATTGCAAGAAAATGGAAAATTGTGAGTTTATGATGCACAAGACGGAATGCCAAGAATCATATTTTAAATGGTACCATGGTTTTGTGCAACATTGATATAAGAATCAAATCCATAATAACTCATACATAGCCAATTTGTAGCAGTTTTCCACTTGCATTTTAGGGTTAAAAAAAGGTTATGATTATTTATGCAACTTGGAGTTGAGAGAGAGAGAGAGCACCAGAGAATTAAAAGAGAGAGATGATGATGGTAAACAACGTTCTTATTAGATACATCAAATTTGTAGCTCGAGAAGCTTACATAAACCTTGACAAGAAGCTTAAGTATTACAAAGATTCTCACTCTTAATGGAATCATTATTTGACAACATCATGTAATTAGGCATAATTAACTTGCTGCTGGTTCCTCAAACTCCCTTGGTTTATTTGTGGCATATGATCTCCTCCACCTTAATTGATACTGTCAAGGAAAAAAAAAAAAAAAAAACAGATTTCTATCAAATAATGTTAATAAAGAACACTTCAACCATGTATGCAAGTAAGAAAAAACTTACATGCCACAATTGGTGGTCCGGGGAGACTGGGATATCCATTTGAACACCGCATTTGCCAGCAAGAGATTGAGCTGCATCATCTTTCAAGTTTGAGCAGCGATTGGCAGCTTGCTTTACGCAGTTGCATGCTGCTCGATTGTCAGCTGTGGTTGAGGCCATCCCTTCGATGTTTTTGACCCCATCACAGCATGTAGGTGCTGGACTTCCACTTCCTCCAATCAGGTAAGGCACACATGGGGCCAAATAACCGTCAACCTGGCCACAAGAGATGGCCCGGCTTGGCTCTACCATGAGCTGGATCATGGCTAGCACAACCGTCACTATGACTACTCCCTTCATCTTTCCTTGTATAGGACACTTGAAAAACAAATACTGAGTTCACAGTTTGGGCTTTTAATTGTATTATTGTATTTGTTTGATAGAAGGTAAGGTTAGATAGGGTATATATAGGACTTGGGTGATCATGTAAAACATACAAGTGGACGAAGGCTTAACTATTATCTATTATATTGTTTTTTAGCTTTTTCTCTGCTTTTATATGGTAGCTTTTATTGTTCTTAGCAAAAAGGGATGTGCATTTCCACTTTTTGGTGTTTCTTCTTTTGACAGTTTTTGCTGTTCATTCAGTTGCTTGGTGTGACATGTCCACCATTCATTTTTCGTTGATCATCACTTTAGTGGCACAACTAAATCTTACCGCGTCTCAAATTCATAACAATAACTAAAAGAGCAGAAAATAAAAGTATGATGCATACTGGTATTCTTCTCTATGAGCTACTGTTGATTAGTACATCAAATATGATAATCAGCCATAATCATATTACCAACTGTTGATTAGTACATCAAAAATTTGTTAACATATGTGGATGGTGTTGGAAGTTTAAGATTCAATCCGTCAAATTTATTTTGTGGGATTATTTACTTGATGTTGATTTATTTAAACACAACTTCTCAGTATAAAAATTGCACCAACAGATAGGAGTGGGCAGTGGAATTTATTGATTATTTCTTAGAAAGGAGTCTATGCCTAATTAGTATTAGGCCATGTTTGGAGGAAGGTATCAGAGTTTCTTGACAAATCAATATTGAGAACAATTTGTGAAACTGAAATCAAAACTTTCACCTCACTAATTGATCATAATCCACCAAAGAGCTAAGTTTTTTCGGAAACTCATTGAAAATTTTCAGCATTACTTGACCATTGAAACTGTTGTTTGAGTACATCTCCAATAATGGATGTTGGAGGTGGTCATTTGAATAGTGTAGCCTCATGATGCAGTGTGCTTGGACATGCAATTCTATAACAAATGGATAGGCACTTGAGAAAATATGAATCAAGCGGCACGTGTTGAGAATTGCGTGAAATTTTGTGGAGCAATGGGAAATGTCATGCAGATCAGGATCCATCACTTTGCCATGGACCCAGGTGGAGTTTGGGCTGATTCATTTTTTTTATGGCATCAATTTCATGTTTTTGCATTTTTCGAAAGATTTGTCTCGTCGATTACTCTTGCTATAGAAGTTAGAAATCAATTCTATCAATTCTTCTTTTCACATAGAAGTTTAAATTAGTAGTTTCCCTATTCCGTGTCAATATTTTCATTTTTGGTTATTTTCGTGGTGTTATTTTTGTCGTATTACTTAAGGACTTGCCTATTTTGGTTGTTTCTTAGTCAGGTTGAGTTCGCTTTTCATTATAAACAATGGTTGTAAGCCATAGAGTAAGCAATTTTGATGATTAATATAATTTGAGTTTATACTCTTTCTTCCAACCTTGGGTATTCTTTTGAGAATTAACCATTGTCAAGTCTTTAATTCCGGTATTCTATGTGAATTAACGGGTTTAGAGAAAGATCTACCTTCTGGTATTTCCTCATGAATCAACAGACTCTAAGATCATTACCCTGCTTCTTTTATTTCACGTTTCCACTACATCACCTACCCTTAGTTGACATGCCCAAGGTCCAAGTTTGAAGGGAGGTTTACTAAGATAACGATACTATTTATAATAAAAAGCTAGCTAAGATGGACACATAAATCAAATGAAAAGAAAGAATTGGGAAGAAAAAAGAGAAAGAGACTAGTGAAATTTTCTTTACCACATTGCTTCTCTCTTTCTCCTATTCTTATCACTTTACCATTGTATGGCAAAAGAGAAAAGAAAAGAGAAAATGAAATTAATAAAGCAGGAATTGTTATAAACTAGTGTGGAAAGTAATTTTGTTCCACCTGTCTATCTTTCTCACACACATACAAAGAAACATTTAAAAAAAAATAAAAACCTTTTTGGCTCATGAGGTAGGATTTAATCTAGCTAGCGGATTGGATGTAAAATATGGTAGGGACTTTGTTGCTTCTTTTCAATTTTCTGTGTTTCCACAGCTTTTAGGTTTGTACTATCTGTCTAATATCGTGTTTGGATCATAGATTTGTAGAGTGAAAAATGTATTACGTATAAGCTAACTTTTTTTTTTTCTTTCACTTTTTCGTTCCCATTTTTTTCTCTCCACAAATCCCTGTACAAATCCAATATCCAAACATAGCCTAAATCTAGAAACCATTAGCACTCCACTGCTGAAATCCTTAATCTTTTATTTATTTTTATTTTTTTATTTTAAATATCACTCTCACTAAGGTGGTTTTGCATCCACCTAAATTTGAAGGGAATTTAGTTCACCTCTACCAATATTATCTCAATACTGGTGCACTGAAATATTAATAATATTGTAGTCCTGAGGAGAGTGTTCTTTTCACCATTAGTTCAACTATAAAGTTAAACCAGAGAATTAGAAGAGAAAGATGATGACGGTAATCAGTCTTCTTATTAGATATATCAAATCAAGAAGATTACATAAACTATGGCAAGAAGCTGGTAAAGCTTAATCACTCTCAATGGAATCATTATTTAACAACATCATGAAATTAGGCATAATAGACCAGCCGTTGTTGCCCAAAACTCCTTTGCTTTATTTCTGGTTCAATCCCCTCCACCTTAGTTGATGCTGTCATATAAAGAAGTCAAATTTCTATTAAATATGGTTAGCATTAAAAAGTAAACAACAATGTTTAAAAAATAAACAACAATGTTTAAAAAATAATAATTTGCGGGCATTTATGCAAGTAAGAAAAAACTGACATGTCACAATTGGTGGTCCGGGAGACTGGAATATCCATTTGAACACCGCACTTGGCAGTGAGAGATTGGGCTGCATCATCTTTCAAGTTCGAGTAGCGATTGGCAGCCTGCTTAACGCAGTTGCACGCTGCTCTCTTGTCAGCTGTGGTTGAGGCCATCCCTTTGATGTTTTTGACCCCATCACAGCATGTAGGTGCTGGACTTCCACTTCCTCCAATGAGGTAGGGCACACATGGAGCCAAATAACCGTCAACCTGCCCGGAAGAGATGGCCTGGCCTGGCTGCACCATGAGCTGAATCACGGCTAGCACAGCCATTACCATCACTACTCCCTTCATCTTTCCTTGTATATGGTGCTTCGGAAAAACAAATATTGAGTTGAGAGTTTGGGCTTTTAATTGTATTCTTGTATGTGCTTGATAGAAAGGAAGGTTAAATAGGGTATATATAGGAGTTGGTGATCATGTAAAACAGATAAGGGTATGAAGGCCTAACTATTGTCTGTTACATTGTTTTGGCTTTTTCTCTGCCTTCATGTGTCATCTGTAATGGCTAGCACCTCATCCACTTTGCTTTTAGATTTTCACGTCCCAAATTCAGAACAATAACTAAATGAGCAAAAAACAAAAAGTATGATACGTACCTACATTCTTCTGTTTGACATTTCACTTCTTGTTTTTTATTATGAGGAAACTCCTCAAGGAGTGAACCGCAGATACCCATAGTTGTCCGCAAACCATGTATGTCAATTATAACCAAGCACAACACCAAAATGAGTTGAACCCATGATTTCCAAGTTTATGGTTCATGCCAAGACAATCCTTCCTTACCATTGGGCTACTTGTGCGGGTTATTTGACATTTTACTTACTGTTGATTGGTACATCAAATATATGAAAATTCAGCCACTACAAAATTTAATTTTTGTGGACCCTTAAAACACCATAATCATAATGTTTCCTGCAAGAGATTGTTGTTCACAAGTTAGGTGATAATAAATTTACATATAATCGAGATGATTTCTTATAAAGTCCCAAAGCTAAATGGATATACATACAGGATGTAGTAACCTGAGCTGATTTCCCCCCTCCCCCCCCTTCTTCTTTCTTGGAACTCAATCAAAGTTTAAAAGAAAACAAACAAAATTGATTGTCATTTGGAGGTTCAAAAACTAAAAAAGAAGAAGTTAGTTTTATGTAGACAGCTCATTGTATCGAGTAGTTGGATCATATTTTCTTACCATAAACATGGCTTCATATTGCGAAGCAGCTGCATCTGTAGAAATCCACCAGTCTACTTGTAATATGTGAACAATGACAGTTGTTTGATAAAACTGAAAATCAAAAAAAGAAATCTGAAAATTAAGTACTGAACTTTGAAATCTGAATATTTTTAAGTGATATAAATTGGGGTTATTCAACGGGCTAATTTATTTTCATTTAATGCATTTAGTTTTAAGTGCAGAATTGCATTATCAAACACCCCAACCCCATAGCTAGGTTAAGAGATAATTGAGCAAGCTATGAGTTTGTAAATGAACCTTTTGTGAGCTTCTAAAATGTTGCCCAGTTGACCTCTACATGTGAGCTGCCACCCATTGAATTCAATTTTTATATTCTGTTTGTTTCGGCAAAAAATGTTTTGGGGAAAACATTTTGCTGGTGTTTGATACAATGGAAAACAAAAGTCAATGGAAAACAAAAGTCAACGGAAAACAAATTGTTTTGGGGGAAAAATGTTTTACACTCTTGAAAGGTGATTTTTTTTTTTTTCCAGATTGAAGTCTTATGAGAGGCACCACCTCCATCTCCACCTCCACCATCAACACCAACTCCACCATTATCACCAACACCACAATTAATACACCACTAGCATATTAGTTTTAGTTAATCAAGGGTTTGGTTCCATTGCTTATGTTTCTTGGATAAATTTACTCTAGCTAACTGAAACAGAGGAGTTCAAGTCAATATTCATCTGAGGCATAGTTTGTCCAAGAAAACCAGTGTTTCAAATCTTACATGAAGTTTAGCATGTTACTGTTGCTGGCTTCACTCTAGAATTTTTTAATGTGTATGCCTGTCTTCATTTGGTTTTATCATCTCTTTGTTATTGCCATGAATTCAAATGAAGTGATTTTCTGATAGGAAAGAAGATAGGGTTGGATTCAGTTATGCCACCATAAAATCAAATTGTCTTGTTGAAGCATATCACCAAGCCGGTAAATGTGTTGGAACAATCTTCTGTGTAAAGTAAATAACTTGAAACTAAATCAAACAAATAAAATAAATTACTTACAGAATTTATTTACCGAAATGAAAAAATACAAAATAGATCAAGTCGAGTGTGTGACACTCTGTCCTTAAGACAGATTCGCTCCGCTTCGATGTTTACGGATAAATGGCGTCTATCTCCCAGGATACAATGATCTTTACACAAATTGTAGTAGCACTCCAAACAATTTGTGCAACGAACAAAACCTGTGTTCTATACCCTCTAAATTTTTCCCTAAGAACTAGTGTGAAGATTAATGTACACAAAGAGCAAATCCGGGAAGAGAAGAATTTTTTCTGGATATTCAAATCTACTGGAAATGATCTCTATTTATAGGCAAGAAGGTGATCCTTCAGATCTGTCCGAATAGGTATGAAAGGAATGAACAGATCTGTTTGCTGGGCAGTTTTCAAACCTATTAAAATCAGTTTTAAACTGTTGGGAATTCGGACTGAAGGAGGTAACAAATGGACAAAAAATTTAAATTTAAATTAATTTCGTTAAAAAATTTGGAAAAAATTAATATTAGAACCGACCCGACACACACCTGCGCCCGGCGGCGGTGCGGGCGTGTGGTGGTTTGGGCTAAGGCCTACTTTGTCTATAACTCCTCCCTTCTACAAACTTGGGGTGCCCTTTAGGGCCCAACCCAAGTTTGTACACCTAGAGCTTCTATACTCAAAAAAGCTCACTTAAAGCTTCAATGTGGGACAAGCCTTACAAGGAAACTCACATTTTATTTTTTAATTTGTCCATTCCACGAACCCGAAAACGACGTCAACTTCCCATTCACTCATAAACAGTTTTGACGAACCTTCTTCACCGTGTGACTTGCTTTGCGGCAAGGAACACGTTACCTCTTTAGACCTACTCTAAAAGACCTTTGGAACCCACTCAAAATTGGGCTCAAAATTGGCCCAAAATAAGCCTATAAAACCATATTTTTCCAACAAAATGACCATAAAAAACTGTTAAGGATAATAGAAGGATATCAAGTGCTCATCCTTTTAGCTATATATCAGATAAATAGCTGACATATGAAAGCTAACAAGAAACCAAAAGAGTGTAACAAATCTAGTTATATGGGCCTAATCCATTTCTCCTTCTTGTATATGATCACCAAAGTACTATATATACTTCCTCTGATCTTTCCTTATAGCAACTGCAAAGTAAGCTCATAAAAAAACAGTTACATAGGCAAAACTCCAAACTCGGGAGGTCTGTCAAGTGTCCTCTTTAAGGAGAAATGAAGGGAGTAGTCATAGCTGTGGTTGTTCTGGCCATGATTCAGCTCATGGTGGAGCCAAGCCGGGTCGTCTCTTGTGGGCAGGTTGATGGTTATTTGGCCCCGTGTGTGCCCTACCTCATGGGAGGAAGTGGAAGTCCTGCACCTACATGCTGTGATAGGATCGAAAACATCAAAAGGATGGCCTTAACCACAACTGACAAGTGAGCAGCGTGCAATTGCATAAAGCAGGCTGCCAATCACTACTTGAACTTGAAAGATGATGCAGCCCAATCTCTTGCTGCCAAGTGCGGTGTTCAAATGGATATTCTAGTCTCCCGGACCACCAATTGTGGCATGTAAGTTTTTAATTACTTGCATACATGCCTGAAGTTTTTTTTTTTTTTTTGTTTCCAACATTATTTTCGACCTTTAATGCAAGCCATTCTTAATAAAAATTTGTTTCCGTCTTTTGACAGCTCAACTAAAGTGGAGGGGATCAAGCCAGAAATAAAGCAAAGGACTTTTGGTGATGTTGTCAAATAACGATTCCATTAAGAGAATCTTGTAGTCTTGCAATACTAAAGCTTTACCAAGCTTTTTGTCATGGTTTATGCAACCTTCTTTAGCTAAATATTTCATATATCTGATAATAAGATTGGTTACTGTGGAGACATATTTTTTGAGTAACGACACGTGGCCAAGGTGGTACCGAAGTGCCAGCCAAGGTGCCACGTGTCCTGGTCATGACGCCGAGGTGATCTCGGCTAGGCCGAGGTTATTTGCGAAGATACCAGAATTTGAGATGAACTGATAAGGGATAAGAGTCCCAGAATGAAGGAAAACCTCAGCCTAGATAAGGATAAAGCTCTTAGGGAGTTTATCTTTATCTATTGAAGAGTCCAAGATGAGCATTGAGCTAGAGTCCATTGAAGCTAGGCTTCTACAGGGATCAGGTCAGTGCTGACTATAAAAGTAAGGCACCCTCATGGGTCTAAGGTACACTTTTTATATTCTGACTAGTGAGTAAAAGCACTATTTGCTATCTTTGAGAGATAATTGAACACTGACTTGATTGTCGGAGTGCCCCCGGGTGGACGAACCGCCGCCAGAGTCTTATCTTTCTGTGACAGGTTGTTCGGGCGCAATCTATTCTGCCGGTGTTCTCCAGTTGAGTACCTGTTTGGTAGTGTGGTCAGAAAATAGCACACACAATTTGGCGCCGTCTGTGGAAAAAAAAGGAGAATAGATGGCCAACGACGGACAAAAAGAGAAGATTGGGACGACATCCCTACTGAAAGTGGTAAACACTTTGATCCTAACGTAGAGGAGGATAACTGCAACGAAGAAATGCGGGATCAAAATCCCGTAGAGAAAGATGCCGGCCAGGAGGGAGACGTACCAAAGAAGGCAGACCGAGGCAGGTATTATAACGAGGACGACCTCCAGGTATGGAAAGACAGATGCCTGCGGAGGGACGGTGAGATGAAAGAAATGACGAACAAATTGGCAGACCTGCAATCGGTCGCCAATTTCATGATGCAGAACAATGTGATACAGCCACCGTTTCCGTTACAAGATACGTTAATTCCAGCGGCCAAAAAAGATGCCCAGAAAGGGGGCAGAAAACAATTCCTCCAGTCCTTCAGCACGACAGGACCAAGGAACACTCTCACCGGCCTTCACGGGGAGGTCGGGCGAAGAGAGTCAATGAAGAAAGAGTCTCGGAAAACACATCGTACCAAAGAAGCCTATACCAAAGAACATTGGCATGTTCAAGGGAATGAGCTTTGTTTCGACACGACCAATGGAGAGAGGTCTAAAAGGACCCATAACGACACCGGAAGTAGCGCGCCAAAGAGGCTAAAATCCGTAGATAGCCGAGCTCCTGAACGGACCAAAGAGGATCTGAGAGATTACCTCCAGAGAAAGCGACAAGATGCCGAGGTAACCTCTCTGGTCAAGCCGAGAACGTCGTTCACGGTAGAATTGGACAAATTTGAGGCCCCAAAGAGGTTCCACATGCCGAGATTTCAGATATATGACAATAAGTCTGACCCTAACTTTCACATTGGCTTGTACCTGAACTCAATGGCACTATACACCAGGAACGAACCGTTGCTCTGCAAGGTGTTCCCCTCATCCTTTGGGGAAATCGCATCAGACTAGTTTCACAAGTTGTCGAAAGGAATTGTAAAAAGCTGGGAAGGCCTGGCCGAGATGTTCGTGGCCAGGTTTGTGACAAACAAACTACAGCCATTGAGGGTGGACTCCCTAATGGCTTTGAGAATAGGCGAGGATGAAAGCCTCAGGGCTTATGCCAAGAGGTATTATGAGGTATTCAACCGAATACCAGGATACAACCAAGAGGTGGCGGTCGTGTCTTTTAAGAATGGCCTGAACTATGATTGTCTGCTTCGAAAATCACTGGCAAAAACACTGCCAAAAAGTATGGAGGAACTTATGGGCATGATAAAGAAGTATGCGAGAGCCGAGGAAGACACGCCGAGGACAAAGGCGTCAAAAAAAGAGAAGAGAAACGGCTCGCCAAAGCAAGGCCAGGGTAACACTGGATACAACAAGTAAGAGGCAGGACTGAGGGCTGCACAGGCAGTCACAATCGTATTCTGAATTTCGGTTTATAAAGTCTTAGAAAGAATCCGGAATCAACCCTATTATAGAGCACCATAGAAAATTCCTAGGGAATTTATGGGAAAAGTTTGGGGAAGCATTGCGCCCACCATAATGAGGATGGGATCTAACTCAGGGGTGCAAAGCTCTAAAAACACATCTGGAAGACCTGGTAAGACAAGGTCATTTAAGGGACCTAGTAGATGAGGCCAGAACGAGGGAGGAACAAGCGAGACTACCTCAGGCTCCGGCAGCACCACCCCTGCCAGCACCACAACTGCAGGCAGGCGGACCTCGAGTGATCAATGTGATTCACTCGAAGGTGAATGAGAACGAGATACGTGGGGAAACTCAAAGGTAAAACACTTGAAACATGTGTATCAGGTCCGGTAGAAAAGACCTAGGGCAAACGAGTGCCAGGGACCAATGGAGTCCTTTACTGAAGACGACCTAGAGATGGTGCAGCATCCATACAACGATGCCTTGGTAATATCCCTCTATGTTGGAGAGTGCCAGGTAAAGCAAATTCTAGTCGACCAGGGCAGCTCTTGTGACATCATGTATGTCAGGTGTTACAAGAAGCTTGGCCTTCACCAAGATGATCTGGAACAATCCAATAGTCCAATGGTTGGGTTCAACGGAGTGTCGACGTGGCATTTGGGAGCAATAAGTTTGCAGGTGCAGGCTGGCACCAAGAAGGTAAAAATGGAGTTCACCATAATTGACACCTCCTCCCCTTACAATGTTATCCTAGGAAGGCCATGGTTGCATTCAATGGGGGCTTTTCCCTCAACACTACACCAGTTGTTGCGGTTCTCAACAGAACATGGAATTGAGGAGGTCAAAGGGGATCAGGTGCAGGCAAAGAATTGCTCCATGGCAGCGATGAAATCCACCTAACAGCATACGAGAAACAGAAACAGTAGAGATTGAGGACGAGGACATGGAGGTCCTTGAGGACGTCGGCAAAGAACCAGCCGAGAAAAGTGAGGAAGCCCTGAAGAAGATCTTAGTCCAGCAAGGGGATGAAGAGCGTTTCTTTCTTTTCAGCTCAGGCTTGGCCAAGGAAGAGGAAAAAGAATTAGAGACATTCTTGAGAGCAAACCTTAAGGTGTTTGCCTGGACACCATACGAGATGCCTAGCATTGACCCCGATGTCACTTGCTATAGATTGAATATCGACAGGTCGGCCAAACCTGTCATCCAGCGAGCAAGGAGGCCTACGTTGATGCATATTGAGGCAATAGAAGAGGAAGTGGATAAACTTCTGGAGGCCAGAGCCATTCGAGAGGTAAACTACCCAACATGGCTATCAAACACGGTTGTTGTGAAGAAAAAGAATGGGAAGTGGAGGGTTTGTGTGAACTTCACCAGTCTGAACAAGGCTTGTCCCAAAGACAGTTTCTCACTCCCCAAAATTGACCAATTGGCGGATGTCACCTTAGGACATAGAAGGATGAGCTTCCTGGATGCTTACAGAGGGTACCATCAGATAGCTATGCACCCCCAGACGAGGAGAAGACTGCATTTATAACCCCAAAAGGGCTGTATTGCTACAGAGTGATGCCTTTTGGGTTGAAAAATGCAGGAGCAACTTACCAGAGATTGGTGACTAAGATGTTCAAACATCTAATAGGCAAAACAGTTGAGGTGTACATCGATGGCATGGTCGTGAAGACCAAGGAACTTGAAGATCATCTGGCTGACTTGAAGACAGTCTTTGATATCCTAAGGACATTTCGGCTCCTACTCAATGCGTCGAAGTGCGCATTTGGAGTTTGGTCAAGGAAGTTTTTGGGATACTTGGTCACTAGAAAGGGAATTGAGGCAAGCCCGGATCAAATCAAGGCCATCTTGGAATTGAAGAGCCCAACGTCAGCAAAACAAGTGCAGATGTTGACTGGAAGGGCTGCAGCCCTAAATAAATTCATAAGCAGAAGTTTTGACAAATGCAAACCTTTCTTCAGTTTAATGAAGAAAGCCACAGACTTCTTATGGACAGAAGAGTGCGAAGCCACCTTAGCCGACTTGAAGAAATACTTGACCACAATCCGAGTTCTCTCAAATCCAGTACCTGGAGAGGAGTTGTTCTCATACTTAGCGGTTTCAGAGCATGTAGTGAGTGCCGTGGTAATCAGAGAAGAAAAGGGACAAAGGACAGTTTACTACGTGAATAAAACCCTAACAGATGCAGAGACCAGATACTTACCCTTGGAGAAACTGACACTGGCTTTAGTAATGGCTTCCAAAAAGCTGAATCATTACTTTCAATCCCACAAGATTATGGTGTTAACTGAGCATCCTTTGAAATCCCTGTTGCAGCAATGAGATCTGACAGGTAAGATAGCCAGATGGGCAGTAGTGTTGAGCCAATACGACCTGGAATTCAGACCTAGAACAGCAATCAAAGGCTAGGTTTTGGCTGACTTCGTGGCCGAGTTCACACCAGGTGCCATCATACATCGGGCTCCGTTGAGCCGGGATATATGATGTCTAGGTGAACAAGGAGAAGCCCAGCTGGAGATAGCAGAACAGAGGAAAGAAGAGAAACTCCGGCCTTGCAGTATTTACATCGGCGACTCCTTCTGCCTATTTGTTGATGGGAGTTCAAACCGACAAGGAGCGGGGGCAGGAATAGTGCTAGTATCGCCAGATGGGCAAATGCTGGAATAATTCATTCGTTTGGGTTTAAAGCCTCAAACAACAAAGCAAAGTATGAAGCACTAATCGTAGGGTTGAAGTTTGCAGTAGCAATGGAAGCCAACGAGGTGATGGTCTTTTGTGACTCCCAACTTATCGTCAACCAGGCAACAGGGGAATACGCAGCCCGAGATGAAAGAATGATGGCCTATGCAAAAGAGGTGGGCAGACTGATAGCATTATTCCAAAATTACCGACTACAACAAGTTAGCTGAGATGACAACAGCCATGCTGATGCCTTGGCCAACCTGGCTAGTGCAATGAAACCAGGAGAGACAAGGACAATAATGGTTGACTACTTGTCAGGTCCAAGTGTACAACCACTGAGCACAGAGCATGAGACAATGTGTGTGGAGATGGGACCAAGCTGGATGGATGCGATTATCGTATTCCTTAGGGATGGGAAACTACTGGATGACCATAAAGAAGCACAAGATCAGACTGAAGTCGACAAGATTCAGTCTGACTACAGAAGGACATCTCTACAGAAGATCTTTTACTGGTTTCCTTTTGAGGTGTGTACATCCTTCACAAGTTGAAGACTTCCTGTATGAAATACATGAAGGAGTATGTAGAAGCCACTCTAGGGGTAGGTCACTTGCTCATAGGGCCATTACTCAGGGGTACTGGTGGCCTTATATGCAGAAAGATGCTGAAGCTTATGTTAGAAAGTGTAAGAAGTGTCAGAGGTTTGCACCTTTGATACACCAACCAACAACAGATTTGAATCCAGTGTCCAGCCCTTGGCCATTTGCCCAATGGGGCATGGATCTTGTTGGACAACTGCCTCAAGCAACTGGACAAAGGAAGTTCCTGCTAGTGGCAACAGATTACTTCACCAAGTGGGTGGAAGTTGAACCCCTTGCAAAGATTCGAGATATTGATGTAAAGAGCTTCATATGGAAGAACATCATGACCACGTTTGGGATCCCGAGAGCAATAATAGCAGACAATGGAACACAGTTTGACAGCAAGCTGATCAAAAGCTTCTGTGCAAAGTACAAAATCAAGAATTATTACCCTACTCCAAACTTCCCTCAGAGTAATGGTCAAGCAGAAGCATCCAATAAGGTTATCTTGGATGGGATCAAGAAGACGCTGGAAGCAGCGAAGGGAAAGTGGGTGGATGAGTTGCCTAATGTACTTTGGGCATATCGGACTATGCCGAGAAGATCAACTGGGGAGTCCTCATTCGCCATGGCTTATGGCACAGAAGTAGTTATCCCACTAGAAGTCGGCATCCTAGGGATCAGAACCCAGGGGGTGGAGAATGGGACTAATGATACATTTTTAGCCGGAGATCTAGACCTACTAGAAGAAAGAAGGGAGAAAGCAGCAATTCAGCTGGGGGCATACTAGCAGCAGCTGGCTAAAGCTTATAATAAGAAGGTCAACCCACGAGAGTTTCAAGTCGGGGACCTCGTCCTGAGAAAGGTCGTCGGCAACAAAAAAGATCCCAGAGAGGGCAAGCTTGGCCCAAATTGGGAGGGACCTTATAGAATCATCTCGGTCCTGGGTAATTGAGCATATCGGCTTAAAGACAGTGAAGACAAAGAGCTGCCAAGATCCTGGAATACTAGCAACCTGAAGTTTTTCTATCATTAGATTTCTTTTTGTTTTTTTGTTTTTTTATAAAGTTTTTTGTTATTAGCCGAAATAATAATAAAATTTTAGCTCGATTTTTAATTTCAAACTTGTGAAAAACGATTGACCAGTCCTTTGGCAATGTTTCTGATTGAAACATGACGAATAACTTAGACTTATTATATGGCAGAGTTGAATTATACTTGTATATAATAGAGCTAAACTAAGTTGGCGATGTTTCTCATTGAAACATGACGAACTTATTATATGGTAGAGTTGAATTATACTTGCATATAATAGAGTTGAACTAAGTTGGCGATGTTTCTAATTGAAACATGACGAATAACTTAGACTCATTATATAGAAGAGAAGAAATTATACTTGCATATGATGGAGTTGAACTAAGTTGAATTAACCTAGATTTGCCATATCGGTAGAGTCAAACATAGATTGAAATTAAGAGCATTTGAGTAAGATTAACAGAGGAATCAATGTTGAGAACCTCGGCTAGTCTCTGTTTGAATCTGACCTCGGCGACAAGATCATAGGTACATGCTTAATG
The DNA here is from genome assembly GCA_030407325.1 of Camellia japonica. Classification (NCBI taxonomy): domain Eukaryota; kingdom Viridiplantae; phylum Streptophyta; class Magnoliopsida; order Ericales; family Theaceae; genus Camellia; species Camellia japonica. Next base: position 36,688,206 of record JAPPVO010000029.1, on the reverse strand, counting down.
TGAACATAAGTGAAACTTAAGTTCACATTAGGGGGCAGAGAGCTGGAGAATGATAAAGAAAGTTTAAAAGCCTGACAAGGAAAGGCTTGTCAAACATTTTACAAGCTAGAGTTGGCTTAAACACTTGTTGAAAAGAGTTGGCTTAAACACTTGTTGAATTTCAGAAAAATTTACAAGTTAAAGATATGCCGAGGTAATATTACAAATAAGTACATTCCTGGTTGTTGAGATGACCAGATTACCCAGCTTTGAGATAATTGAAGACAGAAGTCTTGATAATAGAAAGTGAAGTGGCAAGTTTTAAATAAACACTTGTGAAAATATTTTTACAAATGTTTTCAAGTGTTAAGCCATGGCCGAGATAAACAGTCAGCGGGTATATTTGAAGTATTTTACCCCGAGGAAATTGCACAGTTAAGGTGTACTTTGAAGACATGCAAATTATTTTAAGTATGGAATCATACAAGACAGTAAAGAAAAGACAAGTATCAACACTTAGTCAAGAAAGAGGACTTGCATTCAGATAAGGAAGTTGTTCAGATACAAAAGGGCACATCGACCAAACTAAAGTTAAAACATTGTCCAAAAGGTTACAAAAACTCCAAAAAGAGAAAATACAAAGTAAAGAAGCAACAACTAGTATCTAGACTACTCGGCGTCGGTGACAAGATGTGTCTTAGCTTCAGAAGACAACTGTGAACTTTTCTCGGCAGCCTTCTCAGCCTTGAGCTCAGCATCAATCTCTTGCTGAGTTTGATCAATGCTCTTTTCAGCGATTGTGTCACGACCCAAACCCGCCCCTATGGGTTTAGCACCGTAACCGGCCAGTAATCCTAGATTACCGAAGGCCTGCTTAACAGTAATACAGTAAAACAGAGTACAGGGGCATGGCGGAAGCCAATACAGTAAATAAACAATGTCCAATGAGCTGTGACAGTCTGTATGCCAAAAAGATTTTCCATACATTCACATATATATACGGTACAGAACAGTATGCAAAACATTTACAAACATTCAGGACAGGGATCAAGTCCCTGTTAACCAGTACAGTGCTGTCTATACAGTCTATACAGTAAACAAAACAGTACAAGAAGGGGAACACTAAACACCCCTAGCCTTAGCTTGGCAGGCTCGAAACCTCGCAGTGAGGCACATAGGTTGGCTTGACAAAACTGGAAATACCCCGACGCTTCTAGCATTGGTCCGGTGCCTGTACACCTACATATATATATGAGCAGTGAGCTAAAGCCCAGTGAATAACATAAAGCGTAGAGAGGTTTAGGATGAATGTCCTTACAGTAATGAAAACAGTTCATTAAATCAGTATATCAGTTGTTCAGTACAGTAAACAGTTATATGTGGTACATCCAGTAGCATAACAGTAAATAGTAGGTCTTAAAGACCGAACAGTAATGATGGCCATCAATCAGTAAACAGTAGTGGTTCCAACGAGGGAACCGACAGAGATCTCTGTAACAGTAACAGTAAACAGTAGGTGCTAAGGATGCCACAGTACAGTTCAGAAATAAAGGACATACATTCATTCAGTAAATAATACCAGTTCAGTAAACAGTTCAGTTCAGTATTCAAAAGATAATCATTTGAACATATCTTTACACAATTGTTACTCACAGAGTTCTGGGCTACAGTGAACTAGAGCGTCTCCTCGGAAAGCCAACCCTACACAGTTTACAGATTGAACACACACTAAGCTACACAGTTGGGAAAGATAATAACTTAATCCCTAATTTGCCTCGGTGTGGTTCTACATCTATATCCTCTTTAAGATGCCTTAAATATGCCCTAGGAATGCCTAGGATGGAAAGAGGATGCAAAGATGCACTCAGAAAACATTTTCAGGATTTTCAGAAAAACAGAGTCCCGCTCGAGCGCAGGTTTCCCCGCTCGAGCTGACATGCAACAAAGGTCCCCGCTCGAGCGTCAACTTCCCCGCTCGAGCGGACCAAAAAGTACTGGATAGGTGAAATTCACGCTCGACGCCCGCTCGAGCGTGTCACCCAGTCCTCCGCTCGAGCGTCCAATACTCCGCTCGAGCGGACGGTTCTACAGTGCAAGATGCTGGGAGCTCGATTTCCCCGCTCGAGCGGCACTTCCCCCGCTCGAGCGGACGACCAAAATCTGGAAATTCCAGATTTGAGTCCCAAGCTCAAAATCAAGTTTAAATGCAAAATTTTCGATCCTCTTGGGCTAAAAACCTGGAAAACACTTCAAAACTCATAATATTACATATTTCAAGGATCAATTTGACAAATCAAAGCTCAAGGGTAGTTTAATTAAATCCATTTTCAAACCCAATTTCATGAACAAGATCTCAAAAGAACATGCATGAACTTTAAACAACTCTCAAGCTTCTAAACATGCTCTAATGAGCTCATTCTTTCAAATTCAAGATGAAATCATGGACTTAACATATAGACATGAACATGCATGCAAGATTTCCATGTGATCAACCTCAAAATGCAACAATGAAGACATGCATGCATGATATGTGCCATAATTCCACATTACAAAACCAATTCTTAACTCAATCCTTCAATTTAGCATGAACCATGCAAGAACTAACTTAAACACAAGAATGAGAAGATGAATTTCTACCTTAAGCCTTGAATTCAAGTGTAGAAGTCCAAAAATGCAAGAATCCCTTCAATTCTCTCAACCTCCAAGCCAAAACTCAAGAACTCAAGCTCTCCCTCCCGTCTCTCTCTCTAATTCGGCAAGAACAAGGGAATTTGGCTGATGAAAAGTGTTGAATCAAATATACAAAGGCTCTAATATGTTTGGTGTAGTGGCCCACTAGATGGCAAAGTAGTAAATATGCCAAACTATGCAATTTAACTTATTTTAATCTAATTTAATCATACCAAATCACATTTTAATTAAATACACCATAAAATCACATAAATTATGATGGTCCTAAAACACCAATCAATTTCTGGTTCGGCCGCCGATAAGGCCTTCAATTTACAGTTTAAACATATAAACATGAACAGATAATCAAACAAGCAACAGATAGAATGTAATTCAATGCAATTCAAACAGATACAGGCAATCAATTTAGTTTCAGATTTCAGTCAGTCGGTTCAGTAAGTCAGTCAGTTCAATTACTTTCCATATTCGATCTCAGTTTAGCAGTAATCGGCAATCAATCAGTTATTAATCGGTAAACAGTACGAGGGTTGTTACAGATTGGCACCTCAGATGTTGTCTTCTAGGGAGAGGGACCTTTTGAGACCTCGTTCTCCTCATCCTGAGTCAAGTCTAGGACTTGTTCATTCAGAGTTAGGGACTTGGCCCCAGCAGAAACTTCAGCATCAGCCACCTCGGCCTCTTCGTCTTCGGCTTCCTCTCATTCTTCTTCTTCTTCTTCTCTAGCCTTAGCCTCAGATTGGCTTGAAGTGGAAGGGAATGACAGCACAAGTCGGCCTGCATCTTGGAGAGAAGAGTCCTCGGGGACAGCTAACTCCTTCAGAGCAGCCATTCAACCAAGGGTGTAACCCTTTGTTGCATGCCTCTCTGACCTGTTTTTTGTATTCTTTGCAGACGTCGGCTGCCCCTTCGGTATAGGCCTTCTCGTCCGCCGCTTTGATCTCGGCGTCTTTTATGGCCAAAGTAGCTAGGATCTCGGCCTGGGCTTCGACGGTTTTTGTTTCGGCCTCTTTCTTCTCCGCCTTGAGAACCGCAGCAACAGCCTCCGTAGCACTAGCCTTTTCTTCGGCTTCATCTTGGGCTTGCTTAGCTGCTTTGGCCTAATCTATCAAAGACTTCATTTTGGCCTCGGCTCTGTTCAGGGGCTTGAGCAAAGCAGTAGCCTCCTTGGTCTTGCAGACCAACTCTTTCTTAATTTCCTCAGCTTGCATCGCGAAGGAATGGGCGTGCTGGATCACCTAGAAAAAATGAAATGAAGAGAGTTAGTAAACTTTAAGTTTAAAGACAAAGAATGAAGAGTACCAAGTGTTAAGGATTTACCTGAACAAAATGCTACACCATCAAAGCGAAATTTTCATATTCGCTGACCTAGACCATTCGGTTGAGGTCATTAGGAAGGAGAAGCGTAGTGGAAAGGGCGACGCCGACCTTAATATCAGAGGCGCTATCACCGGCTCTGACTGGCTTATCCTCAATTGTGATGGAGAGGGCCCAGGGGTGATCAGATTTAAGGGAACCCGAGGTGGCTGCTGAGTTCAACCTCGGCTTCTTTGACTTGGTAGATTCGGAGGGTTCAGCCTCGACGGGCCTCTTTTCGGCGGTAGAGGAACTTTTTTCTGCCTCAACCATTTTTGAGATCGCCAAGGTATCCTCAGAATCGATCTGAGTTACCGTTGCCTTTGCTTGGGCCTTTTTCAACCTCTTTGGCTTCGGTTTAGGCTGGGATTGAGAAGGTGCAGATTGAACTGTGACAACATTGGGGATGTCGGCAAGAAGGTCTTCAACAACGGCCTTTTTTCGCCCCATTTCATTGGCGGAGATGGCAACAGTAACTTTAGTGCCAAAGCAGATCGCTGGAAGTGCAGTTGGTGGGTTGGCTGGATCGTAAGCTGATGCCTCAGTACTTCGGCATCTTCGGCTACAAGTTCTGCCTGCGGGGGCAAGAAGTGGAGCTTGACGTCGGCATTGACGCTGAGAAGGTGGAATCAGTTGTGGAGCAGAAGTTGATGGTTGTTCTGCTGGGTCAGATGTGGAGGCTTGGTCAGGCCTTGGTGCAAAGGTAGTTGGGGGAGTTGTTGCCGAAGGTGGAGACTTGTTTTTTTTTGGGGACGTCGAGTAGTACAGATTTGTAAGTTGGGATGTAGTTGAGCAGCAGAGGGGCTTTCCGCTGGTCAACTGGCAAACCCAACAATTTCTTGAAATCCTTGCTGGGATAGAATGTTTTGCGGAAGTCCTTTGGTGGTTGAGGAAGGACTGCAAGTAAAAAACAAACAGACGTTAGAACATACAAAAGTATCAAAGTAACAAAGACTTGAAAGCAAGTAAAAGTGACACTTGGCTCTTACCATTTCCCTTTCTGAACACTGTTCAGCTTAAGGGGTAGAGGTGAAGGTCATCATCTGGTGGGAACTCCCAATTGCTTGAGACGATGAAATAATCGTCTCCCGCACCCTTGTTGGAGTCTGGGAGGTCGGCGACGAGTTTGTATTCTGTGGATCTCGGCTTAAGGTAATAGATGTAGCCCTTTTCTGACTTCAGGCCACACATTGTATAACAATATTGGATATCAGTTAAGGTTATCCTAGCGTTTTCTCGGCTAGCTAGGGCAACGATACCGTTAATGACTCGGTAAGAGTTAATTGCTAGCTGCATTGGGTTGAGCTTATAGTAGTGAAAGACTTCTCAGAAGAGGATGTCAAGAGGGAACCTAAGTCCACACTCTATAAAGGCCACTACAGGGAAAGGCATGGAGTCCCCATCAGGCATGATGGAGTCCTCCTCCCCTACTAGCCTATCAACGGGAATGGCAAATTCCTGCCAAAAGTACTCTAGTTTAGTAGGAGTGTCTACCCTCTACCTGAACATACCCATGATGTCGGCTAAAAGAGGCAAGGTGAGAATTTAGAAGAAAATGGTTTGTATGGGTGTGAGATAACCTCGGCTAAACCCAAAACAGAAACGGGGGAGGGGTTTTTCAGAGATCAAGGGGAGATTGTTACAATTTTCCTAAAATTTATGAGTTCTAAGGCAAATCCTAAACCTAGAGCTATTGAAACAGAAACTATGAGCAAGAATCTGGAAAAAGACAACAAGAAAACAGGGCAAATAACAATGATTCAGATTCAAGAAGGCAAACAAGAATTCAAAGAACATTGAATAAAATGTAGATGTGCACAAGGCCAAGAATAACGGCAAAATAAACAAATGTATAAGCGATAAAGATCATGAATCAAAGCAGATTAAACAACCAGATATCCCAAGACAAGGTGTGTCTGGTACTCAAAAGTGATGGAATTCAAAAACACAAGCAAGTATAACAAGAACATGAACGAACTCGCAAATGGCAGTATACAGGCACAACAAAGTTCGAAGTAAAATCAAAAACAAAAACAAGGGGAAGCAGTAACTTACCAAAGAAAGTGACGCTGGCGTGAGGGACGCCGAAGTTGAACAATGATGGTACGGGTAACAGGACGGTGAGTGCCTCGCCGGAGGGGAATAATGAAAGCAGTTGCAGAAAACTTCGAGAAAACAGAAATGGAGGATTTGGGAGAGAAGAGAGAGAAAACTTGAGCGAAAAATGACGATTCAAAAGTGAAAAGACGAAGAAAGAGAAGTGTTTTTGATCAAAACACGAAAATGCGGCAAAATCGCAATTAGTGTGCCTAGGACAACGTGTCTGTCAGGCGGTGCACGCAAAAGTGACGTAACTTGATGGCGCGTGTCAGGTACGGTTCAATAGAGAAGAGACGCGTGGTGAAAACGGTTGAGTTATTGTGTGTGACAGCTCATACGCGTGTAAAAACTCTTGGAGTTTTTGATTTAATGAAGCAAAGACCTCGGCTATGGGAACGATCTCGGTTAAAGAACTTGGGAAAACTTGGCTCTTGGTTCTAAGACATTAAAAAAACAGACTGCAGGTCTTGGTCATATGGAGCCGACGGATGATGACCTCGGTAATGAAGGATAGAGTAAGCTTAGCCGACGTGCTATATGGTTTAATGATATAGGTTCCATCACCTCAGGATGTCGAGGTAATAGAACCTAAGGGGTAGTTGTGGGGACATATTTTTTGAGTAACAACACGTGGCCAAGGTGGCATCGAAGTGCCAGCTGAGGTGCCACGTGTTCTGGTCATGACGCCGATGTGATCTCGGCTAGGCCGAGGTTATTTGCGAAGATACCAGAATCCGAGACGAACGGATAAGGGATAAGAGTCCCAGAATGAAGAAGAACCTCAGCTTGGATAAGGATAAAGCTCTTAGGGAGTTTATCTTTATCTATTGGAGAGTCCAAGATGAGCATTGAGCCAGAGTCCCAGAATGAAGGAAAACCTCAGCCTGGATAAGGATAAAGCTCTTAGGGAGTTTATCTTTATCTATTGGAGAGTCCAAGATAAGCATTGAGCCAGAGTCCATCGAAGCTAGGTTTCTACAGGGATCAGGTCAGTGCTGACTATAAAAGTAAGGCACCCTCATAGATCTAAGGTACGTTTTTTATATTCTGATTAGTGAGTAAAATCACTATTTGCTATCTTTGAGAGATAATTGAACACTGACTCGATCGTCGGAGTGTCCCCGGGTGGACGAACCACCGCCGGAGTCTTATCTTTCTGTGACAGGTCGTTCAGTCGCAATCTATTCTGCCGGTGTTCTCTAGCTGAGTACCTGTTTGGCAATGTGGTTAGAAAATAGCACACACAGTTACCATCATACTACTTTTAATAATATACTAGTAGTTGGCCCGTGCGTTGCATTGGTTAATTTTTTTTATTTTAAAATAATATTTTATAAAATTAAATTAAATTACGAAAATTTATCTATAAATCCCTATAGTTTGGAGCTTGTGTCACTTTGGTCATTGACTTTTCAATTGTGACACATTTGATCATGAATTTTGAATCTTGTTCCAATAAGAATAATTGAAGATATCATTAGATTTTTCAAGGGTAAAATTGTCAATTTGATAAAATATAAACTAATTTGACAAAAATGTCAAACAAATATTTTTGAATTTTAAAAATCATTTCTACCTACTAAAAATAAAATTATGTAAAATTGATAAATCTTTTAGATATTTATTTATTTTTTTACCAAATTAATTTTTATTATGTGTTTGGATGATGATCATGTAAAATTAATTTTAAAAAATTAATCATGTAATTTTTATTAATTTTACATAATTTTATCATTGGTGGATAAAAATAATTTTTAAAAAATTAAAAAATATTTTTTTGACATTTATTTTTGTCAAATTAATTTATATTTTATCAAATTGACGATTTTACCCTTGAAAAATCTAATGATATTTTCAATTGTCCTTATTTGGAACAAGATTCAAAACTTAGGGTCAAATGTGTCACAATTGAAAAGTCAGGAACCAAAGTGACACAAGTCCCAAACTATAGGGACTATTAGTGTAATTAACCCAAAGAATAATTAAAATTAAATTATGATTTTAATTATTTATTTTGATAATATTAGCACTATCGTTTTATAAAATTGTTGCTTGAATACTTATATTATTTAATTTTAGTTAAATTATTTGTGTATTTGATAATTTTAGTTCTATCGTATTATAAAAATGTAATTATCATATAATAATTTTGTATGATATATATTAAATTATAAAATGGTAAAATAAATACTCATTTTGATATGAAAAATAATAGTTAAATTAGAAGAACAATTAGTAACATAAAATTAAGGGATATTTACCAATAAATCTCATCTCACAAATAAGTACTCAAATTAGTCTCAATTTTTTTTCTATTGATGTGTTAAGTCCTATTAGTAGAGAGTTTCTTTATGTGTGATCCTGTTTTTTATTTTGGTAGTATTTTGGTGGACAACTATACCCTTTTATTAGTGTGATATATATGATGTAATACTCTAATGTAACAGATATTAATGTGACACTCTAACGATGTAACACTATAAAAAAAATTAAAAATTACTTAATGTACTTTTCCTAAATGTGAGACTCCAACGATATGACATTCTAAAAAAATTAAAAACTCTTTAGTGTACTTTTTTCTAATGTGACAACGTGGCGGGTATGATGTGACACTCCAAAACTTTTACTCAAAAAAAAAAAAAAAAACTCTTTAGTGTATTTTTCTCTAATGTGATAACGTGACGGGTATGATGTGATAAAATAAAACTCTTTAGTGTACTTTTCTCTAATGTGACAACGTGACGGGTATAATGTGACATTTCCAAAAAAACAAATTGTTTGGTTTGAGTTTCGGAGATGAATTTTAGAAAAAAATTTCCAAAAAATTGTTTGGTTTCAAAAAATTTCCAATAACACTTTCTCTCTCTTACACATCAATCAATCACTTTTTCTCTCTCATCTCTCATTCTCAATCACTTTTTCTCTCACACACATCTACTCAATTCTTCCAAAATATCAAATCATCCCAAACTTCCACAAAAAATTTCTCTCTCAAAATATACAACCAAACAAACCAAAAAAATTTCTAAAACAACTCTTCCAAATTTTTTTCAAAAACAACTCTCCCAAAACAAACCAAACAAGCCCAAAACTCCTTAGTGTACTTTTATCAAATGTGAAAACGTAATAAGTATAATGTGACACTCTAAAAAAAATTAAAAACTCCTTAATATATACTTTTTCCAAACGTGACAAGGTGGCGGGTATAATGTGACATTTAAAAAAAAATAAAAACTCCTTAATATACTTTTCTCAAATGTGACAACGTAGTGGGCTATGATGTGACACTCTAAAAAAAAATTAAAACTCCTCAGTGTACTTTTCTCAAACGTGACATGTGACAGTCCAATATGGCGGATATGATGTGACATTCTAAAAAAATTAAAACTTTTTAGTTTACTTTTTCCAATGTGACACTCTAAACGTGACTGATATGATGTGATACTAAAAAACTCTTAAGTGTTTTTCAAATGTGACAATCCAATGTGGCGGACAATGATCATTATTACATCCAAAGGACTAAATGAATCATAAGAAAAAATATGAGACTATATAGATTATAAGTCCAAAATATGGGACTTATTGGTCAATCTCCTAAAATTAATAGTAATTCTAACTATTTAATTTTCTTTTATATTTATTTGGAAAATAAAAATATGTAGAAATGGAAATTATATAAATTTATTAAAATAATTAATTTAAATATGTTGTAGTTGGATTATCATATAATGATTTTATATGATATATTATAATTATAAGATTGTAAATAAAGACTCTTAATTAAATTAAAATATCAACTATATAAAAGAAATTTAACAACGACTAACCAAGAAAGAATCACATAATAACACCTAAACCCAAAAAGAAAAAAATAATGAAAGCATCCAAACAATAAATGCATCTCAATGTGTGAAGTGATTAATCATTTGTAATATGATGTTAAAACATAAAAGAACTTACTGTTCAACAATTGAAAACGTAATTCAAGCAGTAAATTTAAACTTTAAAGGTTCCTCGAAAGATTATTGTTGTATAATTTTTTTCTTTTATGAGTTGTGATTATATAAAATAATGTATGAAAGAAAGTATAATTTCATATATAGAATCACTATAAATTTAAATGACAAATCCATAATATAGAATAATATAAAATTAGTATTGGGTATAGAATAATGTACGGAAAAATAAGAAGAAAAAAAAAGACAATTTAGCATTAAAAAAATACTAATACCTTTTGAAAGAATTAAGAAGAAAAATGTGAGACGCAAAATTGATATTGAGTTTGTAGATTATCTCAATTTATTATGAAAAATATATAGAAAAGAAATATTTGTAAAATAGAATCCATATAAAATAGGTAAAGTTAGTATAATTTAAATTAAGTTTGGGTTTGTATAAAACTCTATATGTAATCAAGAAGATACATGCTGACGTAACTCTCTTTAAAAAAAAAAAAAAAAGAAAGAAGAAGATAGAAAGAAACCTTAGAAAAGAGTTTGTGTGGCATCGGACTGAAATTGTTGATGATGGATTTTAATATGGCCATAAACCTTCAGTACATTGCATATCTAAGAACATACCCGATCAGAAGTAATTTCTTGAACTCTGGAATTTAATTTTGCTAGAATTCAAATGTATTTACCAGAAACTTCAGCAAAAGTGTTAGTAATTTATCCTCTTCATGTTTGAAGACATTACCTTGTGCGGAGAATGTCTAAACTTAGGTCCTATTTGATTAACAGAATTAATAATGAGATGATTCACCTTTATTTTACAATATATATAAAAATATATAACTTCAATATATTTCATTTTATATTATTGGTTGTAAATTAAAAAATCAGTTAACTTTGTTCAATAAAATTTTAATGTGAACTTATAAATTCGAATTTTACACTATAATCCGTTCAATCAAGATTTTATTTGGTGATAATTTATAAGGCGAGCAAGGAATCCGTGAAATCCGTAATCCGATCAAGTCCAGTCCAATCCAGTAGGTTTGGATTGGTTATTTGAATCCTTGGTTCGGTTCTGGATTGAAAAATTAAAAATTCGTAGTTTACGGATTGGTTTTCGATTGAACTCCATGGTTCCGAATTGGAACCGATTCGGACCGTATACAAATAGTTTATATTTTTATTATACACGCTCCTGCATAATATCTTCTCTTATTTCATATAAAACTTAAATCCAAACCTAAACTCGCATAGTATTTTCTTTTATTACTTTTGTTTGCTAGTTTTTAGTGTTAATTTATAATGGTATAAATACTTATGGTGGAACCAGTTTTCTTATGGTTGTTTAAATTCTAGAACAATATATCGCTATTATGAAAAGACATGTTACTATTGTGAAACTAATATGGTGCTATATTTATATTTTTATGAAATTAAAGTGTTATATATAGTTTTTTGTTATTTAATATATAAATCCGTGGTCCTAACCGATCCAATCCGTGTTTAAATGGATTGATTCCATGATTTAAATGGATTGGATTGGTTCCAATTTTTCAGGAACCATAGATAATAGATTGGTCCTGATTTTATCCCAATCCGATCTAATCCGGACCATGCTCACCCCTAATAATTTATGAAAAGAAAATTGAACTGTTGATTAAACAAACTGTCACATGGTTATTTTTTTATTTTTTGAATGTACAAATATTCAAAAGGGTTTGGCTTTGGTCTAGTCCAAAATCGGACTGGACCGTGCTGTTGGATTTGTGGGGGTCTACCACGGGTCCCTTTTTGATAATTCGAGCCATTTGTAGAACTCGTTGAGTACTATATGCCTATAAAAATTTACGATTATCGGATATCGATAGTTATGTAATCAAATCAGTTTTGTATAAAAAAAATGGACGGTGAACAAATTAACAATTGACAAAAAAAACTATTTTGATCACATAGCTGTCGATATCCGATCAACGTGATTTTTTACAGGCATATAGTACTCAACGAGTTCTACATATTGAACGGTTCGGATTATCAAAACAGGACTTGTGATGGGTCTCCACGGGTCTAACAGTTGGACTGGACCAAAGCCAAACCCTATTCAAAACGTCCTGCAAAGTTAATAAGAGATGAGACTCTTTTATTGAGAGGTAATTAAGGATCTCAAATTAGCAATATATATATATATATAAATCATAATTTTTAAAAAAAACTCATTTTTAAATTTAATAGCTGAAAATTTTCAAATAAATTATAATTTAAGGTTATAACTAAACACGACAGTAATCAATTTTTTTAAGCAAATAAATTAAATAAATATTAGTTAGTAAATGAGACGATAATGATTTGATTTGTTGAATGGAAAAGTTAGGAAGAACAAACTCAGGTATTGCTCAATAGGCATCACGGTCAGAAAAAATGAAAAAAAAAAACACAAAACAGGAATACATAAATTCAAAACAAAACAGCAATACTATAAATTCAAATTTAATTATTCAAAATTATTATTTTGTAGTTCAGATTTATTCTATACATAGACTCCACACTACAAAAATTCAATTTCAACCACACCACATATTCAGAATAAATTCGAGATACTTAAGATGGGAATCATAGCATTTTTCAAAACAAAAAAATGGCGATCACAAGTGACATTGAAGTCGAATAATCTAGAAAGCAAATAGTAAACGTCCAGTCGCTCTAATCATATCATATAGAGTAATGATAGAGAGTATTAGAGTTGGAGTTTTAATGCCAACTCTAGTGATGTGGTAATACATAAAATAAAAAAAAATAAAAAATATAACATCACAAGTTAAAACATTAAATCATATGGTAGGACGCACCTCTAGAACTCCTCATTGAGAAGTGTCAAAACATTTTCGTATCATATATAGAGAGAGAGAAATGGTTGAGAGCTCTAAGAGCTCTAAACTTTAAATGGTCCGTTCATTTGAATTTTTAACATTTTTTATAATAATATGAAACTTGAAGGTCTAAATGTAGAAATTAATGTTATAGTTTTTTTTATAATTTTTTTTATTAATATATCTTTTTTTTTAAACTTGAGGGGTCGGTTGTATGAGTGTGAGTAGCAGTAATAGGAGTATTTTGTACTTTTCGAATCTCTCTCGATGCATGTCATCTTTATGTACCTTTAATTTAATGCTGTTAATGAAATTTTTCTTTGCTGATCAAAAAATAAATAAATTATCAAATCAATTAACAGTTTTTAATGATATTAGAAATATATTTCAATTAATAATTTAAGTAATTTTATTATTGTATAAGAAAGCAATTATGAATTTCATTTTTTCAGTTAATTTAGGGTTGGTTTGAGATGTTCTAAAAAAGTGCACTTTTTGACTTATTGGGTTATATGAGTTGGGTTTGGGTTGGGTTTGATGTAATGTGTTAGAGAGGTGATGTGATTTAAATAAGATGATGTGACTTAAATAAGATAGTGACTTTTTGACTTTTTGTATTATTTAGTAGATGCCAAACTTGGCCTTAGTTAAATAAAAAATTATGACAGGAGGGTATTCGTAATTTTTTAAATCACAGGGAACAATCTGTATTTTGAGGAAACTTCAGGAGGTGTATTTGTAATTTATCCAAAAATAATAATGAATGAAAAATGCCTCCCCATGAAAAGCCTAAGACCACATGCAATATTTTCTTATTAAAAAATATAAAGAGAAAGACCCTTTTTATGTGATGACCATCAAACCATGGTATACGAATGGAATGCGACTTCTTTTTTTTTAAAAAAAAAAGATAGAATGCGACTTGGGAAGACAAAATAAGAAAAGAGTCGTGCTACAGGCCTCGAATATTGATGTGTGAATTTGTCTCGAATTTGTTTAACCGGTCGTTCGGCCAATCATCCAGCCGGAGGTACACAAGTGCTTCACCCGGTTGTCCGGGTGGTCGTCCGGCCGGTCGACCGACGACCACAAATTCGCGCCATTCATGCCTGAAGCTCTCGAGGCCTGAAGTATTAAGCATAAGAAAAATGAGTACACCATTCGGCCACACATTGTGGATTATATCCTACTGGGAAATTTGTGGTGCACAGTTGCTACCTGATTAAAATAAAATAAATTAAAGATATTTTAAGAAATCAGAGGTCTAAACCCAAAATTTACGATGAATGGTTTAGATGCAAAATGCTCGTCATGATATTAGGATATCTCTTACCCAGTTCATGACAATAAATAAAGGGCAAGTCTATTCAACACACTTATCTATTTAGAATTTTGAGTGAGTGATTATATCGTAGAGATTAATTTGTAGTGTATAATTTATGTGGGATTCATGTAAGGTATGGTGGAGATTATTTTTTAGATAATTTTTGGATTGATAAAGGCAGGTATTACTCTAAATAAAAAAGTAAATGCTTAGGTTAGTTAGGATGAAAATCGTAGAAAATGAAGGAAATTGAGAAAAAAATAGTTTTTTTCTAAATTTGTTTAGCATGAAAGTGGTGAAAGTTACAAGAAAGTTAATTTTGTTGTACAACTCATAATAGTGTGGTAACTAAGCTTGTAATTCTTGCACAAAAAAAAAAAAAAAACACAAAAATATAAGAAAGTTTAAATTTGTTGTAAAAATAGTTACTTATAATTAGGATTCTTATTTTCTTGCAAATTTTCATCCTAATCAAATTTATACAAGAAAATGTATTTTCTTCTTTTTTACTTCACTTCATACCATTTTCATTTTTCATCATTTATTTCTTTCTAATCAAATAGAGCCTTATAAATATATATATATATATATAATTCAAAATTTGACCTTTTTATAAAATAAATCTTTAGTTTTTTTTATTTAAAATTTTTATTTATTTTCAATATAAAACATTTTCCTATTTTCATTAAATAAAACTGATGGAAAAAAGGGTATTTAATCATTAAACTTAAAGAAAAAATATTTAGATATTTATGTACACCAATATTAAGTTTAATAACTAAAATATTAATTTTTTGCTGATTTTACTTAATGAAAATGGCAAATAATTTAAATTAAAAACAAATCAATTGGCTTTAGTGTAGTTGATTTGGACCCGTCTCGAGTTTTTGGCCACAGAGAATTGTCTTGCTCTCTACTCTGGCTGAAGTTTCAATGGGTCTGAGAAAAGTGGTAGAAATTGATTTGATTCGCTCCAATTGAGGGAAAATTTTAATATCTAATAAAAATATAAAATTTCACCAAAAAAAATAAAATAAATAAATAAATGAAGAAAAATCATGATTGCTTTATAAATATATTATTTTTCTTATTTTTATTTTAGCATTAATCGCTTATTTTTTAACACTTATATAATCAAAATATAAAATCATTTTGCTATAGTAATTAATTTTCAATCCAGTGCCAAAAACTGAAATTCAGTTGATCTCGAAGCTTGGTTCACCAATTTTTTCTTGCAGCCCTAGGAATATCACAACTTGGACATAATTCCAAGCTCAATTCATTGTTTTCCACTTGTTGCAAATTAGACTATTTAACTCTGTCATTTTGAAATATTGCTTTGAGCTTGAGATGTACAAATATGACGATGCTAACAAAAAATTCCTTTATTAAAAATGATTTCATATCATATTACAATCTTTCAGGAAAGAGATTAATCCGGACTTCCCGTTAAAAAGAGAATTATTTATAGAGTAATGCTAGTGCTGTTACAAATATAAAAATCAAATAAGCAAAAAAAAAAAAAACACACACACACACACACGCACACACAATACATATGTATAAATAAGATTTTATAGAATTTATTGGTGGATCCATTTTTAAAAAATCCTGTCAGTCCATAGACATTATGTCTCCAATTTGTGATTGGCTTTTATTCTTTGTATGTTGATGGTGGCATTGAATCGATAAGCACTGAGGTTACAAAACCTTTGAGCTTGGTCCCAGAATGTGTGTATCCATCTTCGTCCTTGTATAAAACATTTATCACTCGTGCAAGATTGACTACTCGCAACAAGAGAGGCATTGGGACTGCTGTTGGGCGGAGGCACTCTTGATTTATGTCTTTCCATGCATTAGTAACCTGCTTTTGAAATTCAACAAGCACTTCTTCCTCTGATGCACCATATTGTTTCATGTAACATTCGACAGCAGAGACTACGTGACCTCTTTTTTGCTCAAACTACAATTAATGTTATCATTAACTTAGAGGATATGATATAAAATTAAGAATCTCTTCAAATTGCATAAATATTGTAATGTATTATAATTTATCTATCTTATAATTTATCTATTTTAATTTTGAGAAATAAATTTTTTTACACCAACATCGACCAAATCCGCCAAAATATTATATTTAAATATTTTTATATTCACATTTTGCATTAAAATTTAGGAGAGGTATTTACAGACCATTCTCTTCCATCTCTTTTCATTTACTTCTGATATTGGATTCTAGAAATTTTTTATAAAATCCTTAAAATCTCTGGTAAATAATCCTTCATTTACATTAAATTGAAAAACTAAAGAGTAACTATCAATAGGTTCTACTTATTAGACTTAATTCTCATCAAGCCTTATTGAAAATAAGTCTTAGTAAAAGTGTTTATAAAATTAATTTTTTGTCATGATTTTTTACATATGTCGCTAAAAATTGACAATTAGTAACTTTTTTTGTTACGATTTTTATAAATTGTCGCTAAAACTTACAATTAGTGACGTTTTTCTGTGATGAATTTTTCAAACTATCACTGAAAGTTGAAAATTAATGACATTTTTTGTGACGATTTTTTTAAACTGTCGCTGAAAATTAACAATTAGTGACGTTTTTAATAGTGTTTGATGAAAAACTCTAGTAATTATTATAAGACTTATTGGATAATAAATTCTCCTACTAAGACCTACACATAAGTCTCTCAAAACTAAATAACCTAAACCATAATACATGATTAGTTTTAGTTTCTCAATTAACAAAATTAAAATTTTTGAATCCATATTAAATTTTTTTCTTAACATCGACTAAACCGAAGTACTTATTTTGATAACTATACAAATCAAACCAAACAAAAAATTAGAATTAACTTAAAATCGTTTTGGTAAATTGGTTAAAAGCTGATTTTTTAGTTTTTTTTTGAAAAAAATATGTAAAAAAATAGAGAAGGGTCCCAAATTAAGCCTTAGTGCTCGTCTAACATGTGAGTTTGGGTTAGGTTGGGGCTATTTCAGTCACAAAAAGATAAAATAAGCTTTTTAGTCCCAAGTTAAAAGTTGTTATATCTAAATCATAATCATTTTTTTTTTCTCAAAACAACCAAAAAAAAACTCATCCCAAACGAGACTATTTTAGCTCCAAATTAAAATAACTAAACTAAAAAATTAAAAAGTCAACCCCACATTCCAAACGAAGCCTTAGTCATTGATTAATTAGCCACAATGATGAGGGCTCACTGTAGACTGATTAGTACCCACAAGCGTCATTTTACTCATGTTTAGAGTCAAGGTCAGTGACGATTGGTTTGCCTTATTTTCTTCTTGGATTTTACAAGCTATTAAAACAAATTAAAATAAATAAAAAAAGCGCCTTGACAAGAAAGGTTAACCACCAGCTCAAATTAAAGTTGTTTTAGAAAAATATCTGAGACTCTTAAAATTATATAGGATCCAACTAGTGGCGGACACAGGGGGTGACGGGTGGGCGCCACTGCCCTTCCAAATTTTTAAAAAATTACATTTTTATTATGTAATTTTGAATATCTATAAAAGAAGTTTACATTATGACCCTTTCAATATATATATAATTTTACTCTAACCTTGCAAAATCTAAATAATTTTACTTTTGCTATCCTAAATTTTCAAAAATTTCATTATTTTCATGCAATTTTTAATAATTATAGAATAAATTAATATTTTAGTCACCCCAAACCTTTGAAAAATCTCATTACTTAATGTTATTTTGAGTTTTTGTAAAATAAATTAATATTTTGATTTTCAAAATCTATATAATCTTACTTCAATTCTTCTAAAATAAATTAATTTTGCTTTAAATGTCTAATTTTTATTTTATTTTATTTTTGGGTCAAATTCAGTAAAGATGAACAAAGCTCACCACATTAACAATACCGCGCGATCATCAGGATTACATCAAAATACACAATTTTGCAAGACTTGTGATTTATCTTATTACCTTGTGGCTAACCATGTCATCCATGAGTCTGCAAACTACTGATGAAGCTTGAACAATTAAAGGATCACTTGACACCCAATCAAAGGCCTCTTTGGACACCACCTCTCCCATGCCCACCAAGGAAGTGGTTGCTAGCATCGTGTAAGCACCAGTTACTAGAGCAACTCGCATATAGTCTTCCATACTTGGAACATAGCCTTGGTGAAACCATTTGGCTTCTTCAAAGTATGCTCTAACTAAATTTTTCATCTGAGATTTGAACAAAATCGATCAGTATTATTGCTTTTTGATCAAATTTCACATATAATCTTATTGCTAATCACAAATTGTTTGTTTGTAACCAATCAATACGAGGCTTACTGCAGATTTTGCGTAGTTGACGCGATATGATCTTCCTTTCCTCGCCATCTCTTCATCAATCATGTTGTAAACGTCTAGAAGTGCTTGATAACATGGTTTCATGTACTCTGGAAGTTTATCTATGGCACTGATTTCCCACCTGAAATACAGATAGATAATGAACAATTGAAGAGATTTTGATACTTCTATGAGATCAAATGCAAAGTTTAATAAGGAAATGAATCGGTTTGAACCTTTCAATTGCATCAGTGAAGAGCACAAGTTCTTCCAAAGTACCATAGACATCGTAGATGTCATCAATAATGGAAGTCAAGGCAATCACTTTTGTTAGCATCCTTCTAGCAAGTAGGTATTGGGGCTCAAAATAAACTCCCAATATCCAAAAATAGCACTCCACTATTCTATCTCTTGCAAAAGGCATTTTCTTTGCAAAGTCTAATTCTTTCCACCACCTGAAATATGTAATAGGATCTATGTAAGTCAATTTTTAAACCACTTCAATATGACTGGAAAAACCTGACTTGATTAACAACCTTACATATCCATAAAAAATATTTTAAAAAGTGCTTAGAATTTGAAATGTATGGATTAAAAAAGTGCACAATTTAATTTATACAAGTCACCTTGTGATTTCGCTTAGCTCCCATTGGTGCATTTTTTGCAATAGATTGAAATCTAATTTTGCAAAATTCAGTAGAACTTTATTGTGAGAATCATCTTGCTTATGAAGAAGAAGTAATGGGTTGCCTCTAGCCTTTTCAAGCCCTTGTGTATGGGCTGATTCAGAGTATGAATTACTTGTTCTTGAACAAGATTGCTCAAGTTGGGTACCGCAGACTCAAGGTGAGTGATGGTAAAAGACAGTGCTTCATCCAGTATATCTTCTCCTCGAACCCTAAGATGTGCAGCCTCATACAAGCTTAACATTCCTCTCACATCACCAGTTAAGGATTCACGAATTTTGCCATTGTCGTCCTTAAATTTGTTGAACACATCTGTGTAACCCATCCGACACATGATATATTAGTGTGACACAAAATAACATATGGACTTGTATGGTTGTGTTTGACTTCTTTTAGCTTTGTTCAGATACCAAAACATCAAATGCATGGCAAATGAGACTTACCACAAGAGATGGGATATCCTTGTTGTCTAAGTAACCGAAACAAGAGAGCAACAGTATAAAGATCATCATTGGCTTTGTCATCATGATGATCATAATCTGTTTCATATATGTGTTGTAAAGCTGTCTCAATCTCACTTTCAAAATGGTAAGACACGCCTAGGCGTTGGATTGCATTGATGAAGTTCAGTTTCTGTGAAGGGTGATCATTAGCTGCTACTAGCATCTTTCTCACTTCTTCTTTCTGCTGCTGAAGTTGTTGGCCCATTTTAACATCCACTTCCTACATAAACAATGAGAATATAGGATATATACAAAGAAAATTATATTCTCACTCAAAATTTATACATAAAATAAAGCAAGAATAGTTTGATAATGTTATTTTTGTAAATGAAATCAAACCTTACTGTTCATAATTAATGTTATTTTTCAAATGGAATATTGTGAATTTGAAAAATAATAACCAAATTAGTTATTATCAAGTCTTTCTATATGAAACAAAGATATTAAATATGAAAACAGAGTTGTTGCTCCATGTTGACATCTACTTCCTGCAACATGAAAACATATAGTATATATAAATGCATGTGTCCAAGGTTTTAAAAAGCGGCCCAACCGTTACGTAACAGTTGTAGTGGTTATCACCACCCGTTTCGGTGTGACAGAAATTCACGTGTGATGGATGTTTGGGTGTTACATAACGGCTGTAGAGGTACCGTAACGGTCCGTTACACACTGTTACATTCTTTTATAATATTCTGAATAACTTCCTTTCCTCAAAAATAAAAAATAAAAAAAAATAAAAAAAAAATACTTACGCAAAAAGAACAAGCACTCAAGTGATCCAAGCGCAAAGAAAAAATCTTATATGAATTTATGATGTGTCCAACAAAATTCCATGATAATAAACATGGTTGTTCAACAAAATTCCATGTAGTTTCTTTTGTGTCCATGTTGTCAGATTTTAAATATCAGTTGACATGTAATAAGATTTTAGACTTTCGGTACTAATATTTATAGATATATTGGTTGATACTGTTTGATATCGATTGATATATTATCGTATCCTTACTAATACCTGTTCTAATACTATTATTTAAAACCATGCTTAAAATTAAAGATATACATTAAATATGTGCAATGCTAGCAAATCCAATTTTACCACGGCATGAGAGGCGTATGCGAGGAAATGATCTCCCCAAATGCTAGGATGATAATTGGCTGAGCGTCGAGTGACCTCCGGTACCATATTTTTGGTTGAATCAGGAATAGGTAAAGCATGAATAGATAATTCCATGTTTTTGTTTTTGGTTGTGTGACGAGAAAATGGAAGTGAACAAGAACACTCTTGTGGCCTCTTTTTTTTTTTTTCTTTCACTTCTTGCCTGTGGCTGATATGGACCGAGGAGCTCTAGTGCTTTGCTATTTATACTGCAATCCCATGAATTTGGAGGCAAAACATTTAGGAAGAATCCGAGTTCATGCACGTGAAATTTATGTTCCAATTTCTACTAAACCAAAAAACAAATGTGGACTGCAAGAATCCTAGTACAATTATTGTATAAAGGTTGTAAATGCATGGCCCCATGTGTGAAAGGGGTGGATGGCGATCAGCCTCTAAAGGTTGGAAAATAGCAGTTCAAGGCAAAAATTGTTGGCCTCCTATGGATGTGTTTGATTCTTGAATTTGGAAAAATTTTGAAAAAGAGAAAATAAATAAATAAATAAGTAAAATGTAAATAAAATAAATAAATAAATAAGTAAAATGTAAATAAAATATATTTACATTTTACTTTCACACACCTTTTTTTTTTTCTTTTCAAATCTATAAACCAAACACAATATAATATAAGAGAATAAGAGAATGAACATATATCAAGCATAATGCTACGTTGTGTCACCAACAAAAAAATAAATGATTTGAGGGCAAAAAATAAAAAAATAATCTCCATCACTCACCAGAAGAGAGAAGTTGTCTTAGGTTTAAAGATTTGAGAAGAAATTTGTGATAGGAAATGAAAAGAAAAAATGAAGACATAAATAAAATATCAATTAAATTTTTTTCACTTTTCTTTCATTTTTCCTTTCTTCTAAAAAATTCTTATTCAAATCTTGATCAAACATGATTTATATTTGTGGTTCCAAACCCAGTTTTTTCTACACATGCAAACCACCCAACCTCTTATGGTTTGTAATAGTATCATTATTTATACATATACAACATAATCATACAAAAAGGTCTATCATATTTATTTGTGTATAGATATACATATCTATCGTCCCAGAGTACCATCTGACTATGCTCTCTCACTAATTATCATTTATTATGCTCATTTATATTTCTCAATCACTTAATACAAATAATCAATACTCTCCCTTTCCACCAATCATACTGCCATAGAATATCACGTGGTCATACTCCGAGATTACCGAATAATCACCTAAAAAAAAAGATGGATCGAACGGTTTGAAAATGGAGTTTGTATATCATTTTCTATGTAATTAACATGATTGGTTGACAATTAAAAATAATATAAGAGAGAATTGCCTTAGATATTGTAAGGCAATGCCATATTATTGGGTTTAAAAAGTAAGTTTAATTTTTGGTCTAAATAGCATCACCTACAAGTCTATTTTTTAGACTAGACCCAATGATGTGTAAGTAAGATGATTGGTTGATAATTAGAGAAGATACGAGAGATGGAATTGCCTTAGATATTCTACAGGAAATAACTATTCAGAGTCAATTTTGAAAAATTATTACACAAAGGTGAAAAAGTTTATAATTTTAATTATTAATATTTATAATTTTTATCACTTTTTGTAAATATTTTTTTTTAACTACTACTGATATGTTTCCTCCGATATTTTAAGGCAATGCCCACAATCATTCGATTTGAAACGTAAGTCTAATTTTTTGGTCTAAGGTCTCATTTGTCATCTATACATTTTAGTCAAAAAGTTAAAAAGTTACTATAAGTTGTCAAATTATTCTCTACTTTTCTGCACATCTTTTGGTAAAAAATAAAAAAATTACTAAAATAACATGTTTCCAAACGAGACCTAAGTAAGATCACCCTTCATTTTATAAAACCCTTAAAATCTCTTATAAATAAACTTTCATTTACATTATTAAATCAAAAAAAATTAAAAAACTCAAACTACGTGATCGGTTTTAACACTTTTTTTTTTTTTTTTTAATTAGAAAGAAATTTTCATTAATGAAGCCAAACGACACATACAGAGAGGAATCCATTCAACAGATAAACTTATATTAAATAAAGAAAAGATGAAATCAAGAAATACACAGAAGTAAATCTATGATAATACCCAAACACACAACTCATTTAGGTAAGTAAAGGTGAAGAAAAAAGAAACAAGATATATGTTAATAAAATATAAATTAATTTTTTTCTTCAATTCCCTTTTCGATTTTAAATTTATTTTAAAAAAACTTAAGATTTCAGTGCGCGATACTAAATTTTTTATTTACCAAACAACTTAGAAAAAGGGAATTTAGACTCATTTTCTAAATTAAATGATGTGTAAAAAAGTTGATTGATTAATAATTTAAAAAAATCTAAGAGAGAAAATTGTCTTAAATATTCTAATTAATTAATTATCACTTAAATTTAAAAATTAATTATTTGACATAACTTAAATAAGTATATTTTTTGATTTTTTTATTAAAAAATATATATATATATATATTTAAAACAACTTTTGATTTTTACGGAAAAACATAATATAAATAATTAATAATATAAATTTATATTTTTACCCCTCCTTTTTGACTAAAAAAAAAAAAAAAATCTGCAACAAATGTAGCTTGATGAGACGTAAAGAACTTTTTTTTTTTTTTTGGTCCTTGCTCCTTGCTCCTGCAACAAATGCAGCTTGATGAGACGTACAGAAATTTATTTTTTTTGGTCCTTGCTCCTGCAGCGGCCAGTGATAACTTGTGTGGCCATTATTCATGTATGAGGATCCTCTCCTTGCAAGTTTTTATTTGTGTCCGTTCTTGCAAAGTCTTCGGATCTATTTTTAAGTCTAATTTTGATAATTCAAATCGTTCATATTTTATGATTTATTCAGTATATCATATCTGTAAAAAATCAAGTTGATCGGATATCAGAAAGCATATGTTCGGAAACTGTTTATTAAATTCTTTAAAAAAATAGTTTTTAGTTCAATTTTTCAAACACATACTTTCTGATATCCGATCAACTTGATTTTTTACAGGTATGATATATTGAATAAATCATAAAATATGAACGGTTCGGATTATCAAAATTAGGCCTAAAAATAGGCCCAAAGGCCCTGCAAAGATGGGCGCAAGTAAGAACATGCAAGAAGAGGCTCTTGACTCATTATTCATACATGTTCAACACACAAGAAATGAGGTGTAATAATTCACACTTTTGTCCATTTGCAATTTGGAATCTCTGTCAAAATATAGTACATTTCGATTTAAGTTTTTTGCTTTTACTGTTTCAATTTTTTTTGTACCATGTTTTTTATTTTGAGATCAAGATTGTTGATAACAAAAATTTTACAAGCGCATATTTTATTTTTGTAAAAAATGATATTTGTAATGTTTGAAATATGTTTTTGTGAAATAATTTATACAAATTGTAACAATTTTTTTTTAATCATAATTTGTACGTTTAATTTTTTTTTTTTTTGCATGACGATATTGATAAAAAAATTTACAAATTTTTCAAAAGTCATACAGAAACCAAACTTGTCAAATTGAAACTCTTTTCACCCAATTTTTGCGAAACTCTTGTTTCGATGAAAAAAAATAAAATGAAACAAAAGTGTGTTGTAGAAATATGCATGTATTTGCAAAACAACACTATTGCTCCAATCTATTTGACCACATTTGTTAACAATTGTACAAATTTGTTTTTGTTATTGTGAATTTGTACTATTTCGTTTTATTATGTTGGCATCACGATTTTGCATAATAAAAATTGAATAATGTTTGGTGGCCCTAAAACTGTGGCTCAAATTGGCTCAAATTTCCTGTTTTGGTAACTTTATTTTTTTTTTTTTTGTTTTTCTTACCTGATAGGGAAATTTGAGCCAATTTGAGCCACCTAATTTCGGGCTCCCTACCATTGCCCATAAAAATTAGCAGTTGCCAAGTTTAATAGGAAAATATTTCATGATGATCTAAAAGAAAGAAGATTTTATTTAGTGATCCGTAAATAAAAAATAACTAGTTAAAAAAAATTGAATCTTTTTTTTTACCGTCAACGTTTCATGACATGAATTTTTTTTTCTTTAACAAACGAAAACATAATGACGTAATTTAGACCTCTCATATACACAAACAATCTTTATGTTTGGTTTGTGTTTGAGAGATGTGTTTTCGAGATAAAAAGTATGAAAAGTTGTTTGGTTTGGTTTTTTCAAAAGATGTTTTGAAAAATTATTTTGAGAGAGAGTTTTGGAAAAAGTGATTGATTTGATGTGTGTGAGAGAGAGATTTGTTTGGAAAACTTGTTTGGTTTACAAGTTTTGAGAAATTTTTTTGGGAAAATTTGTTTGGTTTGATTACTTTTGAAAACTTAGTTGTAGAGAAAATTTCCCAAAATTTTTTCAGAAATACAAACCAAACGAACCCGTAATCTATTTCCCATTGCCCCCACCAACAAAGCTACTACGCTTGTGCTCGTGCTGCCAACGCGCATGCAATAGTCGCCCTCACATTGGCCATTTCAATGTCTTTATCTCCAATCATTGTCATTGTTGGGTGGTTGGGAAGGTCCAACACTTCGTAGTCCTCGGCATTTTGGATATTTTGTGTTACTTCATCAATGAGGCTTTTTCATTTTATAAAATTATCCAAGGTCATTCATGTTGTAACTAAGGGAACTTGTACTATCTGAAAATCGTATTTCATCATGTTCCTCAAGATGCCCCACCTTGATTTCCAAGCCCCAAACATTCTCTCGATACAACTACGCAACGACGAGTGTGCCCTATTAAAGCGTTCGTAGTCGTCCCGTGGTCGTCAATTGCAATAAGCCGGTTGGTGATATAGGTAGCCCTTGAATGGTGCCAAGAATCCTTTCTAATTATTGTACCCACTATCAACCAAGTAGTATTTATCTGCACATAAACAATTATTATATATCACGCAACATTTATAAGTAAAGAAATTCACAAAAACTAGTGCATATATATCAAATAATTATTGCATACAATTTTTTTAACAATAAACTTTTACTTGGTTTAGGATGCGAGAATCGATGCACGTCATTACTTGTAACATAATACAAAACTCTACCGTTGTGCATGCTCCCATCCTAACCCTAGGAAACAAAAGTGAAGTATAAATCAAAGTCACACACCACAATAATATTTTGTGTGGGAATTCCTTTGCGGCCGTAGTACGACCCTGCATCCGACTGTTTTATTCGGGCCATTACATACGTGTCGTCCAAGGCACCAATGCAGTCCTATTTCACATGTGTGTAGTAGTACGGAGTTACGTTACACATTGTTGCGGAAATGTAAATTTGGGAAGCACGTGTTAAAGAAAAAATACAAGTATTGCACCTGGAACGACAAGCATTGTGTTTGCGACTGTAGATATGGGTGTTGACTCTGTTGCACAACCGTTGGGTTTAAACTTCTACTATGGACGTCCGTGAAAGGTATCATTGCCTGCAATACTTATTGGAAATTTCTTGACACCATCTCCTCGGAGTGCTGAAACCGTTCTATTAATGTCTTCTAGGCAAGCCCCCTGCAAAATATTTATGAAAATAGCCACATTCTGTTTGACCTCTAAACCGTGCTCCGATTTAGGTACCGGTAGGCCAAAGTCAACAAGAGCTTAGCACAACAATAAAAAAAAAGGCTCTTCGGCATACCTATCACATCTTTGCAACGCCCTTGATGGCCTTGAAACAACTCGTAAATCCATAATTGTACCGTTAGTATAGAAGTATTTCGTGGTACTTTGTGGAAATTGTTGCTGCACTATTGCATATTGTCAACAAGCTCGAATCAGTTCCCTCTACCATGTCAGTAACAATTTCATCAATTGCACCTCGTAGTGATTGGTTACCCCTGAAGTTATTAGGACCAGTTGAGAATTGTAATCACAAACAATGAAACTTGTGCAACTCATAAATTTGTGAACTATTCTAACAAATATTGCAATAGTTGTTCGGTTCCTTGTCTTGCTCGGTCGACGCCATGTCTGACCTTCCTGTCTCTTGACTTGTCCGGTCGACGCCTCATCTGACCATCCTGTCTCTTCAATTATGACGCTGCCATTAATGTGGACACGTGTTAATCTCCCATTGGCCCTCGAGCAGCCAACCCAACCGTCCATTGGCATTCAAATTTTTTTTGGCGGCCTTTGGGGCTATATACATGCCCTATCTTCCTCCGTTTCAAGCTTATTGTTCTTCCTCCATTTCAAGCGCTCCAGAGCTGCTGCCCTTCCTCCCTTGCCCTTCCTGAGCTCGTGTTCGAAGAAGAAGTCACTGCCTTTCACTGGTAAGTCCTTCAACTCCCCTTTGCTGTTATTTCACTTAGTATTTCACATATTAGGGCACTAAATACGTAGTTTTTAGGACATAGGCACCAAAAATCGTCCCAAACCCTTAGCTCTCCTTGCTGTTCTTCATTTTCCGTGATGAACATTGAAGATCTGGGGCGGACCGGGCTCCAGGTCCTCCTTTGATCCAAAAAGTCACTCAGACCGAGCAAATAACTTGTTTGTCCCAACCTTAGTAGAAACTGGGATAGCCAAAGGACTTGGCCGCTCGACCGGGCTAACATCTGGTCCGCTTGGGCGACTGAGCTCCTTGGTTACCCTTTACGACCGAGGTGGTTTGGCACTCTTCATGACCGAGCTAAAGTCAAGCTCGCTTTGCGCGATCGCGCTCCCTCTTACACTTGCCATCCTTTTCCTACAGAGTCCAAGGGGACCACAGACCGTAACCAAGGCTCTCAAGGATCGAGCAGCCATCAATCCCCAGTCTGTGCCAAACCTCCTCAGCCGAGCTAAATTAATCGGGCACACATGGGGAAATTCCGCTTCCTTGTTGATACTCTGGCTGCTCTGGCCGCGTTCAGGAAGGAGTACGGCATCCCGACCGATGTTCACTTAGAGCTCGCCGAGATTGAGACCACCCCTTGGGGCAGATTAGACCAGTGCCCCTTCACCGTACTGTCTATAATTGAAGGTGGCCTCCTGTAGACGTCCCCGAACGCCCCGGAGGATGAGTCCCGTTCTGTTCATTTTGGGCTCACTACATTTAGGACTCAAATGTCATGGTTCTTAATCTGAACAAAAGAGTCCAAATCCGGCAAATCGTTTTGAGAAAACAGATTTTTGAAAGAAGTGCCAAACATGGACTGCTTTGCCAGATACAGAGTCGCCACCTAAATATTTTATTTTTGAAAAATTTAGGAAACCCTGACTCGTTGCCTAAGGCCACGTGTCCGTCATCACCAAAGTTGCCTCGGCTCGGGAACTTGGGTACGATTGGGGAAGGTCACTTCGTGAGCACCCCCGCTCGCCCGATCAAAGATCGGCCTCTACTAACCATGATATCTAGTTTTGAAAATATTATGCGTTCTTATTCCGGTTATTAGCCTAGATTTACTATGTGCTGCGCACAGTATACAAGTATAGACCGGGTCGCCTGAATTGGAACAAAACATTTCATGTTTGTTTTTGAAAGATGGTTTGCTACTCGCAAGTAGGCTTAAAATGCAGATTTTGCCACCCTCAGGTGGGCTTAGAAAAGATGATTTTGCCACTATCTAGTGGGCTTAAAACTCACAGTCAATGCATTGTTCCAATCCAAATAACCCAACCTTCACCCACAGGCATTCAGGCAGTTATATCACATAAGCAAATAGCCTTATGGCAAGCATGCTATCATGGCAGTCACTCACACTCATGCAAGGATGCTAAAGCATAAAAACTTACCGAGTACTCCAAGCCAAAACAGAAGCTATGTCAGAAATCCATGCATGATCCTAACTATACAGGAATGCCTAATGCAACACATGCAAAATGCAACTAAGATAGGCTCGACTATTCTAAACATGGCATATGGAATGCTACAACTAACATGTATTCAACTTAGAATTGAAATACAAATGCAGTTAGTATGATGCGCCGAGCCCGGTGCATGCAAAACAGATGAATGAATGCAAACATGCTATCATACTGTATGCTAATTGAAACATGCCCTAATCTAACCATCATAAGCTGGTAAATAAAAGGGAGAAAGACGTGGGGTTGGAAGACATACATCACACACATGCACACTTATTACAACATTGCCCTCACTCGGAGGGTCCGAATAAATAATACAGTCCCGAATAAATAATACAGTCCAAATAAGTACAAAACCCTAATTAATTAACAAATTTAACTAGGAAAGCAGTAAACTAGCATGCAAGCTAGGGACTGCCTCAACTCTGCTCCGGATGATGAATGATGCATGCTCGGGTTGCCTTGCGCGGAAATCCATTGCGATGCCCCAATTAGCCTTTGTTTACAAGTAAGCCCGGAATATTGCACGAAGCTCCAAAAGACTGCCGATTTCTGATTTGCTGTAACAGAGAGCAAGAAAGGGGCATGGCAAAGTATTTTCACACATGTATGCATACCTCAATTCTCGTGCCACCAATCACGCATCTCGATGCATGATGGCCGAGGAGTCGAATTGCATGACTCAATGTGAAATGAATGCACATATAAACACAACAAGACCGAGACTCCATCATGGTTAATCCGGAGTGTCGGTGACCGGGAATTGAGACACGTTCCGTCACTCGGAGTACGAAACGTCCCTCGTTTCCCGTGTTTGGGCTAACTCCTATCCCAAACACAATGCAATATGCATGACATGCATGAATGCAATCCTAACATACAAACCTAGCATACACAATGCTATGAGATGGCATACACAATGCACGATACAACACGACATACACGATGCTCTAACATGCAACCTAGTATATGTAATGCTATGAAATGAAATGGCATACACAATGCATAATGGACTTACACCAACATGAGTGGACCTCAGCCGCACTCACATCAGCGGCCATAAGATGAAAATGAGACACTCGAGATGCGTGCACACATGCACGCAAACCGAGGACCGATCCTAAGGCATAAATGCCACTCTAACAAGGCATGGCAAGGCATGAAATATGGCATACAAACATGCAAGTTCCAGCACTGAAATGTGATGCGCAATGATCCCGAAACATGGAAACATGGCACCCGATGCATGAGATGAGCCCCGAAACTCAAAACTAGGCACATGTATTGACTTATAGCTATACAAAGCATGCATTATTTGACCATGAAGCACAAAGACAGAGCCAAGGAAGCCCCAAAACATGAACATTTCTAGTTCAAAGCATGACCAAAAGATGCTAGCATGATGGACTAAAATAGCATGCAACTTTGACTAGCAAACATGGGTTACATGGCATGTACATGAAGCAGGTGAGAACTCATCAAACCAGCAAAAATCAGTGAATAAAACATGCCAAAACATGCCCAAATAACCTCTGAAATGCAGCCAACACATGCACAAATGATGGGTTCTTTTAGAGGGCCATATAAGGGGTTATTAAGCACATACAAGATAGACACTTAGCATGGAAAAATTAACTCTAAAAATCAAATATGATAGCCCTAGAACTCACCAAATTGGCCCTGAAATCAGTCAATAAAGCATGCAAGATAGGGCCTCTTTGAAAGGCCAAAAAGACTATCAAGCAAAACAAGGTGAGAGGGGGTCACCCCTCTCTGCTTTTGGCCTTCAAGAACACACCTAAGCCACTTAAAATCCACTGGATTTCAGTGGCTAAGAGGCCAAACCATGGCCAATGCAAGTGCTCTAATGCATAGCCCTAATCATGAAAGAATGAAGCATGCATAGGAGGAAGATGATCCCAAACAGAGAATAGACCTTAATCAAACATGAAGATGATGTCAAAAAAAGACTTTTTTTAGTTTAGGTCGAAGTCCAAAAAGGCTCACAAATAAGGCTAATGTATCATGCAAAATAAGCCCTAGAAGAGAGATTGAACAAACAGGACAGAAAAAGGCCTCAAACAGCAAAGATCCCTTCAACAAAGTTTAAGAGAGACTCAAAATAAGATACTTTACAGTTTATGACAAATCTCAAATATGCTCACAAGTAAGGCTAAAATATGATGCAAAAATAGCCTTAAAAGAGAGATAAAGGGAAAGGGGAAGCAGATGGCCTCAAACAATAAAGAGCCCTTCAAAAAAGTTGAAGAGGGGCTCAAAATAAGATAATTTACAGTTTGGCTCGAAGCCCAGAAATGCTCACAAGAAAGGCTAATATATCATGCAAGAAATAGCCTTAAAAGAGAAATAAAGGGAAAGGGGCAGCAGATGGCCTCAAACAGAGAAAAGTCCTTGATAAATCATGAAGATGAGCTCAAAATAAGGCTATTTTCAGTTCAGGTCGAAGCCCAAAAATGTAAGCAAAAGGGGCTAAGATATCATACAAAATGAAGCAAAAAAAAGGGAAATAGGGACTCACCCTTGAAGAGCAACTTTCCAGCAGTTTTTGGTCCAAAATTCTGAGCTTCCAACCTTTTCAAATGGCCTCCAAGGTGCTGAAATGGATGATGGTGGTGTTGTGCTATGGGTTGTAGTGCAAATGGTGCAAGAATCTTAGGGTTTGGAGGGTTGAAGTATAGATATAGAGGGAGTATGTATATATGCCCTAGCTAGTTTTTCTAATCCTTAAACATGGAGGAGGGGTGTTGGTTATATAGAGGGAGAGGCCAAGGAAAAGGGGGGGGAAAAACCAATTCAAATTTCCCCCCCAAAAGGGCAGTCCCTCGGGCAGGGGTCTGGTGCAAAACAGCTGGCACAGCTGGCATGCACCAGGAGAGAGAAGAATGGCCAGCCAGGTTCAAGAGGTTCAGGTGGTTGGCCGGCCACCTCCCTGGCCGGGCGGCCAGGTGCAAAAGGTCCAAAAAAAATAGTGGCCAGCCACCCCAAAAAGGTGGCCTCCCATGTGTGTACAACACAGCTGTATGGTCAAAACCCAGAAAATGTAACCCAGGAGAGAGAAAAACTAACTTTTTAGAGGGGTTCAAAAGGGTCAGGAGGAATTAATGGCCGGCCTATCCATATTGGTGGCCTTCCAGGTGTGTACAACACAATGGTGTGGTGGAAAGTCAGAAAAAGTGGCCCGGGAATGGAAAAAGTCAGCTTTCTAGTGAAGAAAACGGGCGATAAAGAGCGATGAAGGAATAAAGCTGGTCTTCAGAACAATTGCTGGCCTCTCACCTTCCTACAACCTTCCTAACAATGAAAATAAGGTCTCCGCCAAAAATGAACCCAAACCGATGCAAAACGAAGGTTCGGGGGCCAAAACGCGCGGCCTAGGGCCCCGAAAACTGACTGTTAAGCACCGGAGGTGGCGTTCGACCACGAAGTTGGTCTCTCGAGCCACAGTGTCCCTCAAAAGGGAGGAAACAAGGTGTATGCCAAAAATCGGAGCAAACGGAGGTGGTTAAGCGGTCCCGAACCGAGGCACACGACCGACGGCTCTGAAAAACCGGGAACCGGGCTCCAAACGGAAAAAAAAGGCCTACGACCACGAAACGTAGCCTACGGCCACTGAGAGATGGTCTACGAGACCTCTCCCTCCCTTTGGGAAGAGAAAATAGAGAAAACGGGACCCGGTTCGCAAATCGAGGCAAAGCACAAAAGAGTCCGGAAGTTCGGAGGCAAGGCTCGCAGCCGAGACTCTGAAACCTCTGAACGAGCACAATATGCAACATCACCGAGTGCTCAATTGGTGACGTCTGAGTCTTAAGGTCGGTCAAAAATGGGGTGTCTACACCTCCGTTTCCCGGTCAACCCACTTATGACCGAATTCCTACGCCGCACCGGGCTAGCACCCACCCAAGTCTCAACCAACACCTACCGAATAATCAATGGCGTGCACGAGTTAAACAACCGGCTAGGTACAAATTTAGGTTTAGCCGAGATACTGCGAAAATACACCCTTGGGCACACCGGCAATGGCCTCGCCTATTACTTAAAGATTAGGCCGAGCAAAGAAAAAATAGTGAAAGGCACCCCAGACAAAGACTTGCACGATGACGACTTCTTCTAGGTGTGTGGCAACTACGAAACAGCCGACGTGCCGGGCTGGCACATTAGTAAGAATTTCGGCAAGACATGTAAGTCGTGCTAACTTGCCCGGTCGCTTTGTTTCTCTTCACTAATCTGTACTTAACATTTTTCTGTTTTCTTTTGCAGCGATCCAAGCCTTACAAGCCAACTACCACTACCCCAACGAAGAAGCCATCCGGACCGTGCTCTACTACCGCCACCGTGATTGCAACGAGCTGCTCGGTTGTACTCCAACATACCGGTACTCAGCTCCACACCAGAGTAAGGTCACAGACTTTCTTCGTGCTATATCACCTCCTCCAGACCCAACTCTACCGGACGTGCCCCTAATCCGGTTAACCGAAGAACAAGAGATGGCAAAACGAAGCTGTATCAAGAACCTCCTCACAGCAACTTCAACTGAGATACCGAGCATCATCATCCGCTCTCCAACGGCTGGTCAATCCAACGGCGCCGTGGTTGCCTTAGCATCTCCAGCAGCCGGGCAAGCCAGCCAAGAAACCCGCCGAGCTGGAAAAAGACCTCGCGCAGACCCATCTGTTGAGCTGGTTGCTGAGCTAAACACCGAGCAACCCGCTGTCACGGTTGACCCAACACCAGCATGGCGACCGCAGCTAAAGCACCGGGGTAAAGACATCCCAGCAAACGCTTCCGTCAAGGGCGATAAGGAGCACCTGCTCGCTTTTGACCTTTCAAAAGCCCTTCTCCTGCCGAGCGACGTGGTTGGCAGCGACCACGTCCCTGACACCCGGTTGGTGAAATCGGCCGTGAAGTCCATGACCTGGGTAAGAATCTCAATCTTCTACTGAAATTTTCACAAGTGTTTGCATGGTTTCCTCTCTGATCAATCTTTTTCCTTGCAGGCGATCTAGAAGCAACACTTGGTCATGGAGCGAATTCATCGACTGTGGCAGAAGGCGAATGACACTGCCAGCCAAGTCCAAAGTCTTCAAACCGAGCTTGGCCGAGCAAAGTCTTCACTTCAAGTCGCTAATGCTGACAACAACAAGTTGCTTGGCCAGCTTGACGAAGCCGAGAAGAAGAGGGATGAGCTCCAGGCCGAGCTGGATGCACTCAAAAAGTCAAGGGAGAAGGAGTGCGAAGACGCCAACAACGCTGGCTTTAAGGAGGCCGAGGACAGCTACAAGAAGTAGGTCTTCGCCACCCAAGACATCTATTTCAAAGCGGGTTGGAAGTCTGCCTGCGAACAGCTCGGTCAAGGTCATGACACCGACGTGTTTGCCTCTCCGTCGACTGCCTTCCTACCGACCTATCTCGTCCCATATGCCAACGACGTCTTCAGCGCGTTGCAGGCTGAGGCCGATGAAGGACTTGAAGAAGAAGCCGAGGCAGATGCTAAGGGAGAGGACCGCCAAGAGCAGGAGCAGCCCGGCCAAACTGAGACCGGTGACCAAGACCAATCTCCAACGGTCAACTTGGAGGCAACCGAGGATGAATTCACCAACCTTTCCCCCTTAGCTTAGTTTTCTTTTTTCTTTGCTTTTTGATTTGCACATGTAACCGGGCTGTCTGCCCCACCTTTTGTACTTCTTTTTACATCAATGAAAAAGATCTAGTTTCACCAAGTGTTTGCACGGTCCTAAAGCTGAGTAACTTAAACCGGACAAAAGATCTCGCCAAGACAAATCTCATTAATTAACTTATATAATCGGAATAAATCATCTCAGTAGAACACCCAGAGTTGAGCAAAACATCAAGTCTTTCAACCGGAATCAACATCTCGGTTGAGAATACCTAAGTTGAACAAAACATTAACTTTTCAACCGGAGTAAACATCTCGGTTGAGACGAACTAAGTTGAACAAAACATCAACTCTTTCAACCGGAATAAATCATCTCGGTTGAGAATAACTAAGTTGAACAAAACATCAACTCGTTCAACCAGAATAAACATCTCGGTTGAGAATAACTAAGTTGAACAAAACATCAACTCTTTCAACCGGAGTAAACATCTCGGTTGAGAGTGCCGAGGTTGAGCAAAACATCAACTCTTTCAACCGGAATAAACATCTCGGTTGAGAATACCTAATTTGAACAAAACATCAACTCTTTCAACCGGAATAATCATCTCGGTTGAGAGTCACATAGTTGAACAAATTATCAACTCTTTCAACCGGAGTAAACATCTCAGTTTTATCTTCGAAGCTGAGCAAATCACTCAATTGATCGGAGTATATCATCTCGGTTTTTACATCAAAACAACAATCTGAATGCTAAAGCAAAGAAGAGACACTTCTATATATTGACAAAAAGAATGTTACATTCCGAAGTGTAAGGCAAAAAATTCCTTTGCAGAAAAAGAAAGCAAAGGCTAGAAATAATATAGTTTGAGGTTGGCCGCATTCCATGGCCGGGGTATTCCTCTACCATCCAAGTCCTCCAAGTGGTATGCCCCTTGCCCGCCAGACCGGTTTCTTGTAGGGTCCTTCCTAATTGCCCCTAGCTTGCCTTCACCTGGCACCAGGGTATTGCTCATGACTTTCTCAAGACCTATCACCTACTTTGAATGGTCTGGGGTGCACCGTTTTGTTGTATTTCCTTGAAAGATCTTGTTGATAGGTGGCCACGTGGATGAGGGCCTTTTCCCGACACTCTTCCACTAGATCCAGTTCTAGGGCAATGGCCTCGGCGTTCAACTCGGACTCAAAACTTTCACTTCTTAGGGTGGGCATGCCAACTTCCAAAGGTATGACCGCCTCCATGCCATAAGCCAAAGCAAATGGAGTTTCCCCGGTAGACCGCCGCGGGGTTGTTCGGTATGCCCAAAGGACGCTGGGGAGTTCCTCAGCCCACTTTCCCTTTGCCTTCTCCAGCCATTTCTTTAACCCATCAAGTATGGTCTTGTTTGACGCCTCGGCTTGACCATTAGACTGTGAGTAAGCTGGAGTAGAGTTGTAGAATTCAATCTTTAAATCTTCACAAAATCCTCTGAATAGGCAACCGTCAAACTGGGTGCCGTTATCAGAGATCAGAATTTTGGGGACGCCAAACCGCGTGACCACATTCTGCCAGACAAACCGCTTCACGTCTTTCTCCTTGATTGTTGCCAAAGGCTCCGCTTCAACCCATTTGGTGAAGTAGTCAGTGGCCGCGATGAAGAACTTCTGGTTGCTTCTCACACTATCTAGCGGCTGGGCTGATGAGCAAACTTCTGGCACTTCTCACACTTACGAACATACTTCTGTGCGTCGGCCTGCATGCACGGCCACCAGTAGCCTTGCGAAATAGCTCGGTAGGCCAAGGACCTGCCCCCTATATGACTGCCACAGATGCCTTCGTGAATTTCGTACAGGAAGGCCTCCACGCTGCGGGTGCACACACTTCAGGTAGGGACCGGTGAAAGACTTCTTGTATAAAGCGCCGGATGGAGAGAGCCAAAACCGCTCTGACTTCACCCGACTTTATGTGCTTCCTTCTTGTCGGCTGGAAGGGTCCGTTCTCTGAGAAAAAGGATAGGGTCCATCCAAGAAGGACCTAGCTCGGCGCAGAGTACTTCTGTCTGCCCGGTTTCCTCAATGCTGGGTCTCGGAAGGAATTCAATCAAAAGAGGGTTGGGAGATGTGCTATCGACCATGGAAGCAAGGCCTGCCAACTCATCTGCCCCGTTTTCTTCGGCCAATCTGTTGGACCCTGATCGCCTGAAATCGCTTGATGTGGTCCTGACCAGAGCTTGGTACTTCATCATTCGTCATCCTTTGCTTCGTAAACCCCAGAAACTTGGTTAACCACAAGCTGGGAATCACTGTAAACTATTAGCTCGGATGCTTGCATCCGAAGCGCGCTCTTGAGCCCGGCCAAAAGCGCCTCGTACTCGGCCTCATTGTTGGATGCTGGGAAGCCAAGGGTGATAGAATGTTCGATAGTCAGTCCGTCCGGTGAAATCAGAACAATACCCAGCCCGGCACCGTGACGGTTTGACGCTCCATCAACAAAAAGTTTCCACATCTCCCCCACAAACAGTTTCCAACATTTTGATGGGTCCTGGGAGGCCTGAGAGTTGATGGGATCATGGTAGCTCGACTGTTCGATTCCAAGTTCTGTGCTGAGCGGTTCCACTTCAGCCCCCCTTGGCGATTCGGCACCGGACTCAGCAAGTTGATCCATAATGCCTAAGTCCGTAGGCGAATCGCCAGGTTGCGGTATTATGCCGCCGGCTCTGTTGTGATCGGTTCCACTTCTTCCCCCTCGGTGATGCGGTACCGGACAGAAGGTTGGTCGGTGATACCCAACTCCGTCGTCGCATCACCGGGCTGTGGTATCGTACTAGCTGAAGGTGCTTCGGCGGGGCGCAAGTTCCGCGTCGCCAAACCGCCAAGCTGTTGTATTCGGTTGGGCTTGCATTCACCTCTCCATCTGCCGCGGCAATATCGACCGGGCATACCGGATGAGTTCCAGGTGAAAATTCAGCAACGAAATCGGCCAAGTCTGGGCTTTTATGGCAGTGCGCGGCTGGAACTTTACATCAAACTGTCCCAATTCGACCGCCCACTTAGAATTCGACCGGAGAAGTCCGCCCGTTCGAACAAAGCTTTGAGGGGGAACTCGGTCAAACATGATGGTATGGCATGGAAATAGTGCGCCAACTTCCTTGAGGCCATCATCAATGCCAACGCAAGTTTTCCAGCGGCAAGTATCTCGACTCTGCCGGTAGCAAGGTTTTGCTGACGTAGAAGATAGGGAGGTGCTTGATTCCTTCAGCTCGGACAAGCACCGCACTGACTGCATGCTGTGAAACGGCCAGGTAAAGGTAGAGTTCCTCGCCGGGCTTCGGTGTTACCAATAGTGGCGCAAGACAGATACTCCTTGAGCTCGGCCAAAGCCCGGTCACACTCTTCATCCCACGAGAACTTTGATTTTAGTGCTTGAAAGAAGGGGCGGCAGCGATCTGATGACCGGCTTATAAAACGATTAAGCGCGGCGGCCATTCCGGCCAGATGCTGCACGTCCTTGCCGAGCTGGGCTTTTAACTCTTGCACGGCTCGGATTGTGTAGGGTCTGCTTCGATACCTCGGTTCGTGACTAGGAAACCCAAAAATTTTCCGGATCCCACGCCGAAGGCACACTTAGACGCATTCAGGCGTAGCTTGTGCTTTTTGAGAATGGCGAACATCTCGGCCAAGTCGGACAAATGGTCTGCTTGATGCCGGCTCTTAACCACCATATCATCAATATAAGCCTCCATTGTCCGGCCTAGCAGAGGTGCGAACATCTTGGTCACCATCCTTTGAAAAGTTGCCCCGGCGTTCTTCAAACCAAAAGGCATGACTCGGTAGCAGAAGAGTCCCCTTGGTGTAGTGAATGAGGTGATCTCTCGGTCGGGCCCATGCATGGCAATCTGATGGTAGCCGCGGTAGGCGTCCAAGAAACTGAGCCTGTTATGTCCAGCCGTCAAGTCCACAAGCTGGTCTATTCTAGGCAGAGGGAAGCTGTCTTTCGGACAAGCTCGGTTGACGGTCTTGTAGTCGACAAACTCGCCACTTCCCATTCTTCTTGGGCACCACGACTGTGTTTGAAATCCACCGAGGGTAGTGCACTTCCTGAATTGCTCGCCTCAAGCAAGTTCTTTACTTCCTCCAAACTACCTCGGCGTGATGCAGCGCCGATCTCCTTGTTCGCTGATGACCGGCTTGGCTCCGGGGAAGACATTAGATGATGGCAATAAAACTTGGATCGAGACCGGGCATGTCGTAAGGCGACCATGCAAAGACTTCGATGTTGGCCATCAAAAACTCAACCATCTCGGTCCTTTCCTGGGCTGTAAGGCTTGAGCCGAGCAAGAAGAACTTGTCCGGATGCTCTGTATCAATTCGCACCTCCACCAATTCCTCGACAGCTTTGTCCTCGGCCTTGGTGCCCACATCATCAAGGACTCCCCGGTCCTCCGGTCCCTCAATCATTTGAACGAAGCCTTTGGCAGCCCGGCTCCCGTTGACTGCCACGAAGCATTGCTTCGACATGACTTGATCGCCCCAGACCTCCTCGATTGCCCCCATAGCCGAGGGGAATCTCATCACCTGATGGTAGGTCGACGCCACGGCTTGCATAGCGTGAAGCCATCCCCTTCCAAGGATCAAATTATAAGTAGATGGCACCTGCAACACCCAGAACTCCACTTGTTTGACCACGGATCCCGCTTTGACCGGCAGGATAATCTTTCCTAAAGGCCACTCCGGTTGCGAGTTGAAACCAACCAGTGGCGAAGTTGTCGGGGCCAAATCCGTATCTCAGAGCTTGAGCTGTTTGAAAGCGTCGTAGTACATGATCTCGACCGAGCTTCCCTGATCGATCAAGATCCGTTTAACATCAAATTCGTTGACGCGGAGTGTGACCACTAGGGCATCGTTGTGCGGCATCTGAACGCACTCTAGGTCTCGTGAGGAGAAACTGATCACATCTTTCTCTTCGGTCTTCCCCTTCTTGATCGCAGGCTGAACTGACAAAACTTCCCTCATGTGCTCTGCCTTCTTGATCATACCTCGGAGCTCGCACACACGTGCCGGTTCCACTATGCCGTGGATGACATTAACAACCCCTTGTGGAGGCGCATCTCGGTCGTCCAGTCTCCGCGGGTCAACCGGAGCTTGATTTGCCTTTACGCCCCCATCAATGTAAAGGTCCAGGTGTCCGGCCGCGACTAGCTCTTCCAAGTGTTGCTCAAAGGCAAACAGTCCTCTGTCCGGTGGCCTCGCTCCCGGGTGAATGAAAGTGCAACGGTACCTCGGATTGAAGCCCTTCTGTCTGTCGCCTAACTTAGCAGGAAACCGGACATACTCCTCGTCACGGATTTCACTAGTATGCGATAGATTGGAATCTAAAGACTGTGGTGATGCCTGTCCTTGCTTTCAACCTTCTGTTTGCATCGGCTACATCATCCCGAGGGTAGTCATTCCGGTCATTCCGACGTCCCTACCCCGGTTTTTGCGATTTGAACCACGGTCTGACTCTTCAGCGCGGTCACTTGTTCGGCTGGACTCTTGTCGGACCGCGTGCACTTTTCCAGCTGACTTCTTGTCTGTTGCTACCGGAGTTACCTTCGCGGTAGATGCTGACGCATCATCCTCCACTCGGATGTGCTTATTGATGCGTTGCATGAGCTGGCCCATGGATGTTGGCTGGTGCATGGTAAGCGAGTCCCGCAGTCTATGTCCGACCGGGAGACCACGTTTGTATTGTGTGATTGCCAGGTTGACCGGACAATCCAAGATCTCGTTGAAGGTCTCCCAATATCTGGAGTTATAAGCCTTTAATGTGTCGCTCGGTTCCATCTTGACACTCAGTAGGTGGTCGACTTCCTTTGGGGTTTTTGTGTTGGTTTTGAAGCACGTCACAAAGGCTTCGGCCAATGATGCCACCTTTCTATGCTCCCCTCCGGCAACCTCTCGAACCATTTCAAGCCCAGTTCGCCTAAACTTGACGGGAAGATAAGGCACATAAGGGCATCATCCGCCTATGTCGGCCATGACCTGTCGGAAGTGGCTTACATGCATGTAGGGATCGGTTTTTCCGTCGTAGAGCGTGAATTTAGGCTGGTGGAAGCCTGTCGGAAGCGGCGTTGTTTCTATCTCCAGGGAGAAAGGGGTGGCGCTCAGCCTCGCTAAGTTTGTATCCAGAAGGAGTGGCGCTGCTAGCGGGGTGGAGGCATTCCGACCTCCTTGCTGGCCTGAACCCCATAGGATAACCGCTGGAACGCCGACACCCTCTGAGCCTCCCGCCGGCGAGCCCGTTCCTTCAAGACTGCACAAATCTCTGAACGAGCTGAATAGGAGTACCTCGACGTCGTCGCCGGATGTGAGGGCTGGTAAGTGCTATCTTGCGCGCTGGACTTCTCTGCACGCACATCGGAATCACTAACCTTGTAACTTCTGGTAATAAAAATGGATGGAGTGTGTCGCTGACTCTGACTGCCTGAACGACGGGGTTGGGTGCGCTCACTGTGGTCTCCCACTCCAGCTACACCCTTCCCTTTGACATGCCGCTTCAGTTCCTCCATCTCTGCCGTCATTCGTCGGATGACGGCGTCCTGGTCCCTGAGCTTGTGTTTCAGACGTCTCGCATGTGATTCTCTCCGCCGCCGATGACCGTCTGGACTCGTGAATGACATAATCCTTCCGCGCTTATCTCGCGCGTCTCCGACTATCCTCCTGGAAATGTCTCCAGGTCCGCCATTGGAGGGATGGCGGGATGTCCTTCTCTCCGTCTGCTAACTCCGGGTAACTCCATCGATGGCGGACAATGGAATCTCGTCGTTGTTCGCCATGTGAGGCGATCAGATGAGCCTGGAAGACAAGGTTTTGTCTGCAAACTTCCTACAGACGGTGCCAATTGTACGGGGAGCAAATATTCTGGCAAGCCCGTACTCCTTTCTTCCAAGCTCCGTTTCTGTCCGATCACCTGCGAGCACAACGGCGGTGCGCTACCTGGCGGTGTGTGGCCGAAAAACCCCTCTGACGATCAAGTTAGCACACACCTTGGGATAGAGAGAGGGGAGAGAGAGTTGAGTGTAGGTGTTTCTTACAAAATGTTCCTCTGTCTCAGTATGGGGGGCGCATACATGCTTATATACCCCCTATGCCCCAAATCTACTCCCAGTGATCTCTCGACACGTGGTAATGCTATCCCATCTGTCAGCACAAATCTTGCTGAACATCACTTAACCAAACTGCCTACCCACTCTACTGGGAGCTCGGCAGCCGAGCTGCACCATCTCGGCTATCAACGGCCATGCTGTGCTTCATGTCCAAGTGGTCCAAGAACCGAACTCCTTCCCAGCCGTGCTCAGCTGCATTCCGGTGAAGCCAAGCTTGAGATTGGTCATACCGGTCAACCAAAGGCCTTCCCGCTGGGCTTCTGGCACAAGCTTCTCCGCCAAGCTAATGGTGCTTGCCTTTGGCCGAGCAACGCAAGTTGCACGGTTACCACCTGTGCAGGTCCAGGTTCGAGCAGCCCCAACTCCGGCCAGATCCAAGGTTATCCCGGCCCAACTCACCCTTGGGCCTCCAACTCACTCGGCCTTTACCTCGGCCCATTTCTAGCTCATAAATCTCCCTCTCAGAATTTATAAAAAAAAATATTTTAGAAAATTAAATATAAGTATGTTGCGGTTAGATTAAGAAAAAATAGATAGATTAATTATATGAATGTTGTTTTTCTTTAATATCTATTTTAAATCTGTTTATACATATATATTATATATATATATAGCAGCAAGTAGAATAAAGAAACATGGATTACGAAATCAAAACGATTGGAATTGGAATGCACTGAAAATAACTAAAATAATTTCATAATTAAAACTTCATAATTAAAATGGAAAATAACTTACAATTACAATTGTAGCAACTGCAAGGATCTTAATTGGGTTACAAAACGGGAAGAGGTAATTCTCACTCAGAGCTCTCTGGTTTTCTTAGAACAATGTTGTGTTTTTCTAAAAATTGAAGAGTGCCGAGTGATTACAATTGATTACAACATATAGAAAATAAAATTAACTATGCAGCATGTGACTTGGTTGATTGATGAAAGCAGCTGGCAGCATTGAAGACTGAGCAGAGCTGTCGGTTGCTTTCGGTGGAGTAATTGCACGAATATGCAGCTTTAACAAAAGTTGATTGAGTGAATAGTGACGG
Organism: Camellia japonica; assembly: GCA_030407325.1. Taxonomy (NCBI): domain Eukaryota; kingdom Viridiplantae; phylum Streptophyta; class Magnoliopsida; order Ericales; family Theaceae; genus Camellia; species Camellia japonica. Next base: position 36,645,657 of record JAPPVO010000029.1, on the reverse strand, counting down.
TGAACAGTAAAAGTGAACAGTAACTTTTACTATTCATTACTTTCGGTGGAACATGTGAATTTAGGAATCAAAATAGATATAAATTAGCAACTTTTCTCAAAAGAGTATTGATTGAAGCTAATTTATATGTATAGAGAATCCTATGTTGATCAGGCATATGGGTCCTGAGCATCTTGGAACTCAGATCTGCCATATGAGATGGGTTGAGTAGTTGATCCTTTAGAAGATTTGACTCGCTGAATTTTCTGAACTGGTTGATTGAGCTTCTTCAGCTTGATCTGTTAATTGACGGGCTAATTGAAGCAATTCATCTCTGGATAACTTGGACTTGACCTTTGATTTAGCTTTGGGCTGAGCAGGGGGTGAAATGGGCTTAGCCGTAGCTTTGGGCTTTGATTTGGGCCGTGAATGTTCCTTGGGCTGGGCCGGAACTGCAGGAACTTTGGACTTAGCCTTGGATTTTGATTTGGATGATTTGGGCTTGGAACTACTAGATGAGGGGCTTCCAAGATTGATAGGAGGAAGATTGGGCTGACTTCCTTGGCTGATTGCAGCAGTTGGATTCTGCTGGGCTTTGATCATAGAAGGAGTTGGAGCACATTGATCAATGGGGAATTCTTCGTGAACAATTTCAAAAATTCTGGGCACATTGAACTTAGCCCACCATTTGACTAAATGTTGACGGGTGATTATATTATCATCAATTCCATAATGCCATTTAAATATCCATGGGAGTTATTTTGGATATAAAAATTAACAAAGATGGAAATTGTCTCTGATGAGTGGTGAATGGGTAAACAGGGAGAAATAGTTAATTAGTTCAATGAGATCACCAGGGAGGATATCTGAAATGGCACCATATATATGTGTATAAAATTTAATTAAATATAAAATTTTCCTAATAAACAACTTCATGTTAAATAGGAAACTCAATATAAATTAATAATAAAATATAAATAAGATAGATAAAAAAAAAATAAGAAATATATTTAATTTTAATAGAAAAATTGAATACTAGAATAAAAGTGAAAAAAAATAGAAGAAAATTAATTCATAAAGTATTTTTTAGTACATAAAATTATTTTAAATTTTATTTATGGGTAGATTAGATTAAGTAGAAATCTTTTAAATATTAGATTTTAGAAATAATTAAGTATAAGGGTATGTTACGTGGCACTTAAAAAAAAAAAATTCCACATAGGAGCGAGAAAAAATTTGAAGGTAAACATTACTTTTATATATATACATATATAATTAAATATAAATTAATATTAAGACATTAATAGAATAGACAAAAAATAAAAATTTATAAACAAAGATTAATTTGATCCGTGCGAGACACATAATTAAGCATATTCTTTCTTATTTATTTATTTATTTGTATATCGAGATAATTTTTTTCAAATATTATAATTAAATTATAATTATATATATGAAAAATTAGTATTTCTCAAATAGAGTCCATATAAAATTGGTTATTATAATTGAAATTGAATTTGTGTAGAACTTTATATGTAAATAGAAATGATATGTTGATGTTGATTTTTTAGAAAAAAGTAAACTTTTAAAATGTGTCACCTAAGTAAGAGAAAAATACTACTTTTAATACTATACACTAGCAGTTGACCCGTGCAATACATCTACTATTTTTTTACCAAAAAATATTTAATGGTACAATGTTTGTTATAAAAGAATAAGGGCAAATTACACAAATAGTCCTTATAGTTTGGAGCTTGTGTCACTTTGGTCATTGACTTTTCAATTGTGACACATTTGACCTTGAATTTTGAATCTTGTTCCAAATAAGAATAATTGAAGATATCATTAGATTTTTCAAGGGTAAAATTGTCAATTTGATAAAATATAAACTAATTTGACAAAAATAAATGTCAAACAAATATTTTTGAATTTTTAAAAATCATTTCTACCTACTAAAAATAAAATTATGTAAAATTGATAAATCTTTTAGATATTTATTTATTTTTTTACCAAATTAATTTTTATTATGTGTTTGGATGATGATCATGTAAAATTAATTTTAAAAAATTAATCATGTAATTTTTATTAATTTACATAATTTTATCATTGGTGGATAAAAAAATTTTTTAAAAATTAAAAAATATTTTTTGACATTTATTTTGTCAAATTAATTTATATTTTATCAAATTGACGATTTTACCCTTGAAAAATCTAATGATATTTTCAATTGTCCTTATTTGGAATAAGATTCAAAACTTAGGGTCAAATGTGTCACAATTGAAAAGTCAGAAACCAAAGTGACACAAGTCTCAAACTATAGGGACTATTAGTGTAATTAACCCAAAGAATAATTTTAATTTTAATTTAAAATTAAAATTAAATTATGATTTTAATTATTTATTTTGATAATATTGGCACTATCATTTTATAAAATTGTTGCTTGAATACTTATATATATATTAATTTTAGTTAAATTATTTGTGTATTTTGATAAGTTTAGTTCTATCGTATTATAAAAATGTAATTATCATATAATAATTTTGTATGATATATATTAAATTATAAAATGGTAAAATAAATACTCATTTTGATGTGAAAAATAATAGTTAAATTAGAAGAACAATTAGTAACATAAAATTAAGGGATATTTACCAATAAATCTCATCTTACAAATAAGTACTCAAATTAGTCTCAATTTTTTTCTATTGATGTGTTAAGTCCTATTAGTAGAGAGTTTCTTTATGTGTGATCCTGTTTTTTATTTTGGTAGTATTTTGGTGGACAACTATACCCTTTTATTAATGTGATAGGTATGATGTAATACTCTAATGTGACAGATATTAATGTGACACTCTAACGATGTAACACTATAAAAAAATTAAAAATTACTTAGTGTACTTTTCCTAAATGTGAGACTCCAACGATATAACATTCTAGAAAAATTAAAAACTCTTTAGTGTACTTTTTTCTAATGTGACAACGTGGCGGGTATGATGTGACACTCCAAAACTTTTACTCAAAAAAAAAAAACTCTTTAGTGTATTTTTCTCTAATGTGATAACGTGGCAGGTATGATGTGATAAAATAAAACTCTTTAGTGTACTTTTCTCTAATGTGACAACGTGACGGGTATAATGTGACATTTCCAAAAAAATAAAAATTCTTTAGTGTACTTTTATCAAATGTGACAACGTAATGGGTATAATGTGACACTCTAAAAAAAATTAAGGAAAAATTACTCATAAGTCCCATATTGGAAAAAGTTACTCTATCTAGTCCTGAGTGTTTTTTTTATAAACCATTTAGTCCTTTTTTTCCATCACAACATCATCATCAAACAACATCAAACATCATCATCAAAACAATAGCTCATAAAATCAACATCAATAATCATCATCAAAACATATTATATATAAACACCAATTTGGGATAATGATTCTCACATAAACTACAGATCAATCACATGTTGGAATCAAACTACAAATCTCATGTTAGATAATGATTCTCACATAAACTACAGATCGTTCACTAGCAAACCACAATCGAAATACCAAATCTTTCGCAATTCAGGAAAGAAATTCAAACAACAGTTCAGAATCGAGAGAACACACACACACACACACATACATACATACATATATATATATACCTAAATACAGACCTGTTTGAGGATATTATCAGCAATCCGAAAGTAGTATCGGAGAGAGATTCGATTGTCGACATCGAGCCTCTGAGCACTCGAGGCGATGTTGATTCTTCCTGAAGAAGAAGACCTCATCTTGTTGTTTTCTAGCCAAACAACATTTTCTCGGATCGAAAAATTGGAGAGCGGAACTCGGAGAAGCCGCGTCAATGGCGGACTTGGTTCAAAGTTGAGATTGAGAAGAGAGAAGACGATCCAAGCAAGGTCATCGGTTTCGGCCGAGGGCAAATTCTAAAAATGGGCAAATTCTTGATGTTTGTGGGTGGATCGAGTTTGCCTCCATCAAGTTCAATTAATGTTCATGAATAGTTCGATTAATTTTCAACATCAGATTTGTAGTTTAATTTCCAACATCCGATTTGTAGTTTGATTTTAACATCAGATTTGTAGTTCGATTAATGTTGTGAAGTTGATGATGTTGTGATGTTGATGATCCAAATGCCTAAACATCGGATGATGATGATGATGAGGTAATTATTGTTATGATGATGATGATGTTTGATCAGAAAAAATTATTTAATCGTTATTTTGATGTTTGATGTTATTTTAATTGTTATTTTGATGTTTAATCGTTATTTAAAAAATTGTTTAATCGTGATGTTGTGATGTTTGACGTTGTTTTGATGATGATGTTTGATGTTGTTTCGATGACGTAATTCTAACGTTGCTAATGTTTTCACCAACATTATACGAATGATCCTGACATTGCTAATGTTTGATGTTTGATAAATAATCCTGACGTTGCTAATGTTTGATGAATAATGTTTGATGTTTGAAAAGTTTGATGTTTGAAGGAAAATCATAAAAAGACCTATAGTAAGCTTCTTGGAAAATAGGACCTATTAGTCCAACAAAAAACATTCGGGACTAAATAGGTTAACATTCCCAAATTTAGGATTTATTGGTACTTTCCCCAAAAATTAAAAACTCCTTAATATATACTTTTTCCAAACGTGATAAGGTGGCGGGTATAATGTGACATTTAAAAAAAAAATAAAAACTCCTTAATATACTTTTCTCAAATGTGACAACGTAGTGGGTATGATGTGACACTCTAAAAAAAATTAAAACTCCTCAGTGTACTTTTCTCGAACGTGACATGTGACACTCCAATATGGCGGATATGATGTGACATTCTAAAAAAATTAAAAACTTTTTAGTTTACTTTTTCCAAATGTGACACTCTAACGTGACTGATATGATGCGATACTAAAAAACTCTTAAGTGTACTTTTTTCAAATGTGACAATCCAATGTAGCGGACAAATGAGTCATTATACATCCAAAAGGACTAAATGAATCATAAGAAAAAATATGAGACTATATAGATTATAAGTCCAAAATATGGGACTTATTGGTCAATCTCCTAAAATTAATAGTAATTCTAACTATTTAATTTTCTTTTATATTTATTTGGAAAATAAAAATATGTAGAAATGGAAATTATATAAAATTTATTAAAATAATTAAATTTAAATATGTTGTAGTTGGATTATCATATAATGATTTTATATGATATATATAATTATAAGATTGTAAAATAAAGACTCTTAATTAAATTAAAATATCAACTATATAAAAGAAATTTAATAACGACTAACCAAGAAAGAATCACATAATAACATCTAAACCCAAAAAGAAAAAAATAATGAAAACATCCAAACGATAAATGCATCTCAATGTGTGAAGTGATTAATCATTTGTAATATGATGTTAAAACATAAAAGAACTTACTGTTCAACAATTGAAAAAGTAATTCAAGCAGTAAATTTAAACTTTAAAGGTTCCTCGAAAGTATTATTGTTGTATAATTTTTTTCTTTTATGAGTTGTGATTATATAAAATAATGTATGAAAGAAAGTATAATTTCATATATAGAATCACTATAAAATTTAAATAACAAATCCATAATATAGAATAGGGCAGTGATTCATCCCCGAAATGGGGGCCCCGAATCCCCCGAAATGCCATTTCAAGTAAAAAAAAAAAAAAAAAAGAAAAAAAGAAAAAAAAAAAAAAAAGAAAATAGTTTCCTAAAAAGGAAATTAGGGGATTAGGGGTAGGGATTTTAGGGCTCCAAATCATTTCTCTATAGAATAATATAAATTAGTATTGGGTATAGAATAATGTACGGAAAAATAAGAAGAAAAAAAAGACAATTTAGCATTAAAAAAAATACTAATACCTTTGAAAGAATTAAGAAGAAAAATGTGAGACGCAAAATTGGTATTGAGTTTGTAGATTATCTCAATTTATTATGAAAAATATATAAAAAAGAAATATTTGTAAAATAGAATCCATATAAAATAGGTAAAGTTAGTATAATTTAAATTAAGTTTGGGTTTGTATAAAACTCTATATATAATTAAGAAAATACATACTGACGTAACTATCTTAAAAAAATAAAATAAAATTGTAAACATGAAAAACTTAATCCAGAAAACTCAAACCAAACACACTGTTACTTTTATCTTTCAATCTTTATTGATGTAATTTTGTTGTATTACTTGTACTGCTTTTTCATTAATAAATATTTTATTTTTCCGATAAAAAAAATAAAAAAAAAAAAAGAAGATAGAAAGAAACCTTAGAACAGAGTTTGTGTGGCATCTGACTGAAATTTGTTGATGGATTTTAATATGGCCATAAACCTTCAGTACATTGCATATCTAAGAACATACCCGATCAGAAGTAATTTCTTGAACTCTGGAATTTAATTTTGCTAGAATTCAAATGTATTTACCAGAAACTTCAGCAAAAGTGTTAGTAATTTATCCTCTTCATGTTTGAAGACATTTACCTTGTGCGGAGAATGTCTAAACTTAGGTCCTATTTGATTAACAGAATTAATAATGAGGTGATTCACCTTTATTTTACAATATATATAAAAATATATAACTTCAATTATATATTCATTTTATATTATTGGTTGTAAAATTAAAAAATCAGTTAACTTTGTTCAATAAAATTTTAATGTGAACTTATAAATTCGAATTTTACACTATAATCCGTTCAATCAAGATTTTATTTGGTGATAATTTATAAGGCTGAGTAAGGAATCCGTGAAATCCGTAATCCGATCAAGTCCAGTCCAATCCAGTAGATTTGGATTGGTTTTTTGAATCCTTGGTTCGGTTCTGGATTGAAAAATTAAAAATTCGTAGTTTACGGATTGGTTCCCGATTGAACTCCATGGTTCCGGATTGGAACCGATTCGGACCGTATACAAATAGTCTATATTTTTATTATACACGCATCTGCATAATATCTTCTCTTATTTCATATAAAACTTAAATCCAAACCTAAACTTGCATAGTATTTTTTTTATTACTTTTGTTTGCTAGTTTTTAGTGTTAATTTGTAATGGTATAAATACTTATGGTGGAATCAGTTTTCTTATGGTTGTTTAAATTTTAGAACAATATATCGCTATTATGAAAAGACATGTTACTATTGTGAAACTAATATGGTGCTATATTTATATTTTTATGAAATTAAAGTGTTATATATAGTTTTTTGTTATTTAATTATATAAATCCGTGGTCCTAAACCGATCCAATCCGTGTTTAAATGGATTGATTCCACGATTTAAATGGATTGGATTAGTTCTAATTTTTCAGGAATCATAGATAACAGATTGGTCCTGATTTTACCCCAATCCGATCCAATCCGGACCATGCTCACCCCTAATAATTTATGAAAAGAAAATTGAATTGTTGATTAAACAAACTGTCACATGGTTATTTTTTTATTTTTTGAATGTACAAATATTCAAAAGGGTTTGGCTTTGGTCTAGAAAATCGGACTGGACCATGCTGTTGGGTTTGTGGGGGTCCATCACGGGTCCCTTTTTGATAATTCGAGCCATTCGTAGAACTCGTTGAGTACTATATGCCTATAAAAACTTACGATTATCGGATATCAATAGTTATGTGATCAAATCAGTTTTGTATAAAAAAAAAAACGGACGGTGAACAAATTAACAATTGACAAAAAAAACTATTTTGATCACATAGCTGTCGATATCCGATCAACGTGATTTTTTACAGCCATATAGTACTCGACGAGTTCTACACATTGAACGGTTCGGATTATCAAAACAGGACTTGTGATGGGTCTCCACGGGTCCAACAGTACGGTCCAGTCCGATCTTGGACTGGACCAAAGCCAAACCCTATTCAAAACGTCCTGCAAAGTTAATAAGAGATGAGACTCTTTTATTGAGAGGTAATTAAGGATCTCAAATTAGCAATATATATGTATATATAAATTATAATTTAAAAAAAAACTCATTTTTAAATTTAATAGCTGAAAATTTTCAAATAAATTATAATTTAAGGTTATAACTAAACACGACACTAATCAATTTTTTTAAGCAAATAAATTAAATAAATATTAGTTAGTAAATGAGACGATAATGATTTGATTTGTTGAATGGAAAAGTTAGGAAGAACAAACTCAGGTATTGCTCAATAGGCATCACGGTCAGAAAAAATGAAAAAAAAAAAAACAAAACAGGAATACTATAAATTCAAAACAAAACAGCAATATTATAAATTCAAATTTAATTATTCAAAATTATTATTTTGTAGTTCAGATTTATTCTATACATAGACTCCACACTACAAAAATTCAATTTCAACCACACCACATATTCAGAATAAATTCGAGATACTTAAGATGGGAATCATAGCATTTTTCAAAACAAAAAAATGGCGATCACAAGTGACATTGAAGTCGAATAATCTAGAAAGCAAATAGTAAACGTCCAGTCGCTCTAATCATATCATATAGAGTAATGATAGAGAGTATTAGAGTTGGAGTTCTAATGCCAACTCTAATGATGTGGTAATACATAAAATATAAAAAAAATAAAAAATATAACATCACAAGTTAAAACATCAAATCGTATGGTGGGAAGCACCTCTAGAACTCCTCATTGAGAAGTGTCAAAACATTTTCGTATCATATATAGAGAGAGAGAGAAATGGTTGAGAGCCCTAAGAGCTCTAAACTTTAAATGGTCCGTTCATTTGAATTTTTAACATTTTTTATAATAATATGAAACTTGAAGGTCTAAATGTAGAAATTAATGTTATAGTTTTTTTATAATTTTTTTATTAATATATCTTTTTTTTATAAACTTGAGGGGTCGGTTGTATGAGTGTGAGTAGCAGTAATAGGAGTATTTTGTACTTTTCGAATATCTCTCGATGCATGTCATTTTTCTGTACCTTTAATTTAATGCTGTTAATGAAATTTTTCTTTGCCGATTAAAAAATAAATAAATTATCAAATCAATTAACAGTTTTTAATGATGTTAGAAATATATTTCAATTAATAATTTAAGTAATTTTATTATTGTATAAGAAAGCAATTATGAATTTCATTTTTTCAGTTAATTTAGTTAAATAAAAAATTATGACAGGAGGGTATTCATAATTTTTTAAATCACATGGAACAATCTGTATTTTGAGGAAACTTCAAGAGGTGTATTTGTAATTTATCCAAAAATAATAATGAATGAAAAATGCCTCCCCATGAAAAGCGTAAGACCACATGCAATATTTTCTTATTAAAAAATATAAAGAGAAAGACCCTTTTTATGTGATGACCATCAAACCATGGTATACGAATAGAATGCTGACTTCTTTTTAAAAAAAAGAAAAGAAAAAAAGAATGCGACTTGGGAAGACAAAATAAGAAAAGAGTCGTGCTACAGGCCTCGAATATTGATGCGTGAATTTGTCTCGAATTTGTTTAACCGATCGTCCGGCCAATCATCCAGCCGGTCGTCCGGCAAAGAGGTTGTAACGCCCTTAAAATTCAACCCATTAAATATAAAACAAAACATGCATTATTAAAAGAAGACATTATTTATTACATCAATCATCAGAGTCTTACGAAATAAAATACCATAATAAATGCCCTACGGGCTTACATCTTGCCAAGCCATCACTTGGATACAATTTACTGAGTTCTAACTCAAAAACAATAAAGCCCTAGGCTTGAAAGATTACATTATTCAAATAAAAAAAATAAACAAATCTTCACATTCAATTCCTCACAAGCTAAGTCCTTGGAGGGAGTGAACCACCTGAACCTGAAAATAAAGTTCCCATATAGGGTGAGCCACAGCCCAGTAGAGAAATACTAAACCAAGCATAAGAATTAACTAAAGCATTAGCATCCGATACATGGTTAACACTCTACAATCAAGTTACTATTTTCATGACACGAATGTCTACACTGCCTATGACACATTGTCTATGGCACATTTTAATTTCCACTTATGGCTCAGAACCTGGCCAAATAACTTAACAGGGGTTTCATCTTCTATTAACAATACTTCCAATTCAACAGGAATAACAATTTAAGTTAGACCTAACCATAACAAATACACAAGTTGGTATTGTATCAATCATAACCAATTCACTTCCATACTTCCCAATTGATACACATTTGAGTGATGTATCATATCAACAATAAATAGAAATATATCTATAAATCAATAAGCACACATAAGAGTGATGCTACTGGAGTCCATCCCCTATCTCCTCCCAATAAATCCGGTTTAGAGGTCCATCCCCTATCTTCCCTAAACCGTGGAGTTCATCCCCTATCTCCTCCAAAATCAATGCATATGCAATGAAACACACAATTGCCATATACAACACATAATTAATACACAAACGTTCTGTATTAACTCAACAGTCAAATAATTGACTCAATTCCAGTTATACCTAAGCCGCATGCAAGGTCTACAACAATCAATGGCTATCCTCCACCGATAGCCCAAAACAGTTATTTCTAAACAAGAAATAAATACATCCATGAATGTAAATTTAACATTCCCAATTCTATGAATTAAACCAAATTCCATATTATTCCTTTAAATTAATTATACAAATTAATCTAAACCAAAACCCTAAGGTTTCTTTCAAAATTACCAAACTACCCCCCATATACCAAAATTACCAAACTACCCCCCATATACCAAAATACCAACACTTAGGATTAAAGCGTATAAATGGAGTAGGAAATCCCTACCTCGAAGATATAACTCGGAATAAAGGAGATGAAGATGATGCCCAAACCTCAAAGTGCTCGAAATCAAGAATTTCTCAGATTAGATGAAAGCCCTCACTCCCCTCTACCTTATTTGTAAAGCAACTAGGGCAAAAACCCACCCTAACTAGATCAAACCTAGGAGAGAATGTGTTTAGAGAAGAAGAGAAGTCGGACTTTAGGGTTTTAGAATCAAAAAGGGGCTGAAAACTGTTTTAAAATACGCTTCTGCGTATTTATACCTGACAGGCTCGCTCGAGCGAAGACCTGGTCGCTCGAGCGACCAGACACAGAAAATCATCGCTCGAGCGAAGAAATGCTCGCTCGAGCCAAAAACTCGATGCTTCAGGTCTGCAACCCAGAAGCTCGCTCGAGCGAAAGGAAAGCTCGCTCGAGCGAAGAACTCAAAAAACATACACCTCACTCGCTCGAGCGAAGGAAGCTCGCTCGAGCCAAGAAACACATCCATCAGGTCTAAGTACTGGACGCAAAGCTCGCTCGAGCGAAGGGACCCTGGCTCGAGCGAGGACCAAAATCAAAGACCTCGCTCGAGCGAAGAAGACCTCGCTCGAGCGACCAACCCAAAAACTGGACATGTACTTTTGGTTTCTAAACCCAACCAACCTGTAACATAACCTGCCCAATAAATCCTATAACTCAAAATAAAGAATTAAAGGACAACAACAACAATGATACAACAATGGAATCTACGGAACATAAGTCCGGATACAATAATCAAATGGGAAAAGACCGGGGTCGCTATAACCTCCCCCCCTTAAAAGAATTTCGTCCCCGAAATTAAGCATGAGTTTGTAAAAACAAGTTTTTTTTTTTTTTTTCTTAATTCCCAATGATATATAAAACAATAATCAACAATTTGACCAATATTGGTCACTTCATCTCTTATCAAGAGGCATCTCACAATATGTATAAATCAACATATATTCAACCTGCATCAATATTATGCATTATTCCTTTCAATGTTAACAATTTCCATATCATTATTCAAGTTCATGATATAAACAACACATTCAATATATGTAAATGTTATATTTCACTTCCATGAAAAGGCAAGTTCAGATGTTAACATTAAACCCAAAACATTCTCGATGTTTTCCAACTTAAGACATATATAAAATTCTCAAGTTCCACAATATTATATAATCTAAATACAAGGTTACAAATCAATAAACATATCCGGATATTTCTCACGGACTTCTAACTCACGTTCCCAAGTGGCTTCCTCCACTCCGTGATGCTTCCACAAAACTTTCACCAAAGGGATGGTTTTGCCTCGCAAAACTTGATCCCGCCTATCCAAAACTCGAATCGGTCTCTCTTTATACGAGACATCCTCATCAACAACTAAGTCAGTCCAATCCAGTACATGCGATGGATCTGGCTCATATTTCCGAAGCATACTCACATGAAACACGTCATGAACTCCGGATAACTGCGGTGGCAAAGCTAAACGATAAGCAGCCTCGCCAATCCTCTCAAGGATCTCAAAAGGCCCAATAAACCGAGGGGACAACTTCCCGCTCTTCCCAAACCTCATCAAACCTCGTTTGGGTGATATCTTCAGAAAGACATGATCACCCACCTCAAACAGTAAAGGTCTCCTCCTACGGTCAGCATAAGATTTCTGACGACTCTGTGCTGTAACAAGCCTCTTACGGATAAGCTCCACTTTCTCCGTCGTTTCCCTCACCAACTCCGGACCCAACAAAGGTGCATCACCCACCTCGGCCCAACAAACTGGAGACCTACACGGTCGGCCATACAAAGCCTCAAACGGTGCCATACCGATACTAGACTGAAAACTGTTGTTGTAAGCAAACTCCACTAATGGTAAGTGCCTCTCCCACGACCCACTAAAGTCGAGAACACAACCCCGAAGCATATCCTCAAGGATCTGAATAGTACGCTCGGACTGCCCGTCAGTCTGAGGATGATAAGCCGTGCTAAGAGTCAATTTAGTGCCTAAAGCACTCTGCAAACTCTGCCACAACCTGGCAGTAAAACGAGGATCTCTATCTGAGACGATCGTCACTGGGACCCCGTGCAACCTCACTATGTCCCGGATATACAAGTCGGTAAGATGATCTACCGAGTCTCTAACATGCATCGGAATGAAGTGCGCTGACTTCGTCAACCGGTCTACCACCACCCAAATGGCATCACTACCCCGCTGAGTCCTCGGAAGACCCACAACGAAGTCCATAGTGACATGCTCCCACTTCCACTCGGCAATAGGCAAGGGTTGCAACAAACCCGCTGGCCTCTGATGCACGGCCTTCACTTGCTGACAAGTAAGGCACCTAGATACGAAAGCTGCCACATCTCTCATACCCCGCCACCAGAACTGGCGACCCAAATCCTGATACATTTTAGTACCTCCCGGATGCACCGCAAGGCGCGAATGAATGATGAAACTCTCGGAAGTACCTCCTCTCGGCAAGACTCCGGCACAAACAAACGGTCTCGGTATCTCACACTCAGGTCGGGATACACCGTCAAACCCTTCTCAACCTTCTCATTAGAAATCTTCTCCCGGAGAGATTCTACCTCGAGATCACCCCTCTGAGCCTCTAACACTCGAGTCACAAGTGTAGGCTGTGCAACAACAGAAAACAAGGCCGCAGCCTCTACGGATTCGCCCAGATGCAAATCAAACTCCCCAAACTGCACCCAACATCTCCCACTCCCGGATGGCTATACTAGCTAAGTCACCAATAGATTTCCTGCTAAGGGCATCGGCCACAACATTGGCTTTCCCCGGATGATAGTGCAACTCGAAGTCATAATCCTCAATGAACTCCATCCACCTCCTCTGCCTCAGATTCAAGTCTTTCTGTGTGAACAGATATTTCAGACTCTTATGATCCGAGAATACCTCGAACCTCTCACCATAAAGATAATGCCTCCAAATCTTCAAGGCAAATATCACAGCTGCTAACTCTAAATCATGCGTAGGGTAATTCTTCTCGTGAATTTTCAACTGACGTGAGCCATAGGCAACCACTTTCCCCTCTTGCATCAACACACAACCCAGACCCTCTCGTGAGGCGTCACAATAGACTGCATAACCCAACCCTCTCTCCGGAATAATCAAAACCGGAGCGGTGGTCAATCTAACCTTCAACTCCTGAAACGACTTTTCACAAGTCTCACTCCATACAAATTTGACTCCCTTCCGAGTCAATCTAGTCAACGGTGAAGCTAACCTGGAGAAATCTTTCACAAATCGACGGTAATACCCAGCTAATCCCAGAAAACTGCGGATCTCAAACACACTCTTAGGCTGTGCCCAATCTTGCACTGCCTCAGTCTTGGATGTATCAACTGACACCCCTTCCCCAGAAACAACATGGCCTAAGAACTTCACCTCTTCTAGCCAGAACTCACACTTCCCGAACTTAGCATAAAGCTTATGGGCTCTAAGCAACTCTAGCACCACTCTCAAGTGTGCCTCATGCTCCTCCTCTGAAGGTGAATAAATCAAAATGTCGTCCACGAAGACGACCACAAAACGATCCAAGAATTCCCGGAAGATCCGGTTCATCAAATCCATAAACACTGCCGGTGCATTGGTGAGCCCAAATGGCATCACCAGAAACTCATAGTGGCCATACCGCGTACGGAATGCCGTCTTAGGAATATCCTCCTCCCTGACCCTCAACTGGTGGTAACCCGATCTCAAGTCTATCTTAGAGAAACAACGGGAACCCTTCAACTGGTCAAACAAATCATCAATACGGGGCATAGGATACTTATTCTTAACCGTAGCCCGATTCAATTTCCGATAATCGATACATAATCTCAAAGCACCACCTTTCTTCTTAACAAAGAGGGCCGGTGCTCCCCACGGTGAAACACTAGGGCGAATATAGCCCTTACCAAGCAACTCCTGGAGTTGAACCTTCAACTCAACTAACTCGGCTGGGGCAAAACGGTAAGGTGCCATAGAAATCGGCGCCGTGCCGGGCACTAAATCAATAGAGAACTCAGTCTCTTCTGAGGTGGCAAAACTAACGAGATCCTCGGGAAAAAACGTCCGAAAACTCACAAACCACCCTCGGCAACACAATCTGAGTCTCATCACCCTCACTAATCGAAAGACTAGCAAGTAGACCACTAAGCTCACTCCGCCCTTGCGGATCATAACCTGGTGGCAAAACACTACCAACCCGGTCCCCCAGAAAACGAAAACACTCCCCGTTCACGGTACAACAAGTGACCCTCTGACGGTAGCAATCAATAACTGCCCGGTATGACGACAACCAGTCCATACCTAAAATAACATCAAAGCCCTTCATGGGCATAACTACAAAAGAGAAAGGGATTCTATGATCATCGACCTCTATATCACAACCCCTAACACCTTGTTTCAAAATCAGTTCACCCCAAGAGTGACACTACACAAATAGGAGACGCTAAATGAGAGGGAAAATAATGGTCTGGTACCGTGCCGGACAGATTTGGCCGGATAGAGTTACGCCGGGCAAGATTTTGGCCGAGCAAATACTGGGCTGAGAAGGTGCTCGGTTAAGGCACCGATTGTGTGAACCGAGCTGCATGCTTCGCAGGAAGGCCGACCAGCCAAGCAGATGACCGGCGCCAGGAAGGGCGTAGTCGACCGAGCTATGAGTTGTTCGGCAGGAAGGCCGACAAAGGTGAATGCAGATATCTCGGACACGGTCCAGCCGGGATGCTGCGTAGCCCGGTTCCCTCAAGCTTAGCCAGCGGCGTTTGGGCACGAAGCACAGCCCGGGTTTATTGGGCAGCTCGGCTGCCGGGCTCCAGCAGAGAAGGCTGGCATTTGGGATTAGGTAATGACCAGCATGGTGTGACCTGACAAGCATGGTTTATGTGCTGACAGACGGGATAGCAGAGCCACGTGTTGAGAGATCATTGGGAGTAGATATGAAGCGCAGAGAGGTATATAAACAAGTCGGCGCCACCCCTTAGAAGGATGGACAATTTTTGTAAGTAAGACTTACACTCAAACTCTCTCCCTTCTCTCTAGTCATTTTTCCAGGTGTGTGGTTCTAACTTGAGCGTCGGAGGTGTTTTCCGGCCACACACCGCCGGTAGCTCACCGCTTTTGCACTTTCAGGTGATCGGACAGCTGAGGGACTTGGAAGAAAGGAAGTGCGGGTAGCCGGAATATTTTCCCCCCGCACAATTGGCGCCGTCTGTGGGAAGCTTGCAGATAAAACCTTATCTTCTGGGTTCATCTGATCGTCGTTCATGGCGCACAACGAGGAGTTTCCGTTGTCCGCCGTCGACGGAGCCACCCCTGAGTTTGCCCGGCAGAGAGAAGGACTCCCGTCCGTCTTTCCGATGGCGGACCTGGAGACAGCCACCGGAGGACAGGCGGGAGACACGCGGGATAAGCGCGGGAGAAGTCATGGCCATTCCCGTAGTCCAGACGGTCACCGCCGGCGGAGAGAGTCACACTCCAAACGCCTGGAACACAAGTTGCGGGACCAAGATGCCGTCATCCGGCGAATGGCGGCGGAGATGGAGGAGCTCAAGCGGCGTTACAAAGGGAAGGGTGTAGCTGGAGTAGGTGACCACAGTGAGCGCACCCCATCCCGCCATTCAGCCCCCTCCCGCCGTTCAGCCAGCCAGAGTCAGAAGCACACTCCGGCAATCTCTATTACCAGGAGCTATAGAGATGGTGACCGACTTGCACGCAGAGAAGTCCAGCGCGCAAGATAGTACTTATAGACCCTCACGTCCGGATACGACGTCGAGGTATTCCTATTCCGCCTGTACAGAGGATTTGCGGGCAGTTCTAAAGGAACGGGCTCGCCGGCGGGAAGCTCAAAGGGTGCCGGCGTTCCAGCGGTTATCCTACGGAGCCCACGCCAGCGAGGAGGTCGGAATGCCTCCACCGCGCCAAGCGGCGCCACTCCTTTTAGATACAGATTTGGCTAGGTTGAGCGCCACTCCTTTTTCACTGGAGATAGAAGCAGCGCCGCTCCGGCGGGATTCCACCAGCCAAAGTTTACCCTTTACGATGGAAAGACCGATCCGTACATGCATATAAGTCATTTCCGACAGGTTATGGCCGGACACCGGCGGAATGATGCTCTTATGTGCCTAATCTTTCCGTCGAGTTTGGGCGAATTGGGATTGAAGTGGTTTGGAAGGCTCCCGGAGGGAAGTATTGAAAGGTGGCAACAGCTGGCCGAAGCCTTCGTAACGCGCTTCACGACTAACACCAAAACTCCTAAGGAAGTTGATCACCTCCTGAGTATCAAGATGGAACCGAGCGACACACTCAAGGCGTACAACTCCAGGTATTGGGAGACTTTCAATGAGATACTGGACTGCCCGGTCAACCTTGCTATCGTACAGTATAAGCGCGGGCTCCCGGTCGGACATAGACTGCGAGACTCACTTACCATGCAACAACCTACGACCATGGTACAGCTTATGCAGCGCATCAATGAGCATATCCGGGTAGAGGATGATGCCTCGGCCTCAACCGAGAAGGCAGCCCCGGTCGAAACGCCCAAGAGGTTGGCAGGAAAAGTGCATGCAGTCGGGCAAGAGTCCGGCCGATCTAGTGACCGAGCTGAAGAGTCTGACCGAGGTTCAAACCGCAAGAACCGGGGTAGGGAGCGGCGTAATGACAGGAATGATTACCGCCGGGATGACTACGCCCAAGATAATGTGGCCGATGCAGGCAGAAGGTTGAAAGCAAGAACAGGCATCACCACGGTCTTCAAAATTCCAATCTATCGCATACTTAGTGAAATCCGTGACGAGGAATACGTCCGGTTTCCTGCTAAGTTAGGCGACGGGCAGAGAGGCTTCAACTCCAAGTACCGTTGTACCTTTCACCGGGAACGTGGCCACCGAACAGAGGACTGTCTGCCTTTGAGGCAGCACTTAGAAGAGCTAGTGGCAGCCGGGCATCTGGACCTCTACATTGATGGAGGAGTTAAGGCAAATCAGGTTCCAGTTGATCCACGCGGACCGGATGACCGGATGCACCTCCGCAAGGGGTTGTAAATGTCATCCACGGCATAGTGGAACCGGCGCGTGTTTGCGAGCTTCGTGGTATGATTAAGAAGGCAGAACACATGAGGGAAGTTTTGTCAGTTCAGCCTGCGCTCAAGAGGGGGAAGACAGAAGTAAAGGATGTAATCAGCTTTTCCTCAAAAGATTTGGAGCGCATACAGACACCGCACAATGACGCCTTGGTAGTAACTCTCCGCGTCAATGATTTTGAAGTTAAAAGGATCTTGATCGATCAGGGAAGTTCGGTCGAGATCATGTATTACGACGCTTTCAAACAGCTCAAGCTCCGAGACACGGATTTGGCCCCAGCAACTTCGCCATTGGTCGGTTTCAACTCACAACCGGAGTGGCCTTTGGGAAAAATTATCCTGCCGGTTAAAGCGGGATCAGTGGTCAAACAGGTTGAATTCTGGGTATTGCAGGTGCCGTCTACTTACAATCTGATCCTTGGCAGGGGATGGCTTCATGCAATGCAAGCCGTGGCATCAACCTTTCACCAAGTAATGAGATTCCCCTCGGCTATGGGGCAGTTGAGGAGATTGGGGGCGATCAGGTTATGTCAAAACAGTGCTTTGTGGCGGTCAATGGAAGCCGGGCTGCCAAGGGATTTGTTCAAATGATTGAGGGACCGGAGGACCAGGTAGTGCTGGATGATGTGGGCACTAAGGCAGAAGACAAAGCCGTGGAAGGATTGGTGGAAGTGCGAATTGATACCGAGCAGCCGGACAAGTTCTTCTTGCTCGGCTCCACCCTCACGGCACAAGAGGACCGAGATGGTGGAGTTCCTTATGGCCAACATTGAAGTTTTCGCATGGTCGCCTTATGACATGCCGGCCTCGATCCAAACTTATCTGCCATCATCTCAATGTCTTCCCCGGAGCCAAGCCGGTCATTCAGCGAACAAGGAGGTCAGCATTGCACCACGCCGAGGTAGTGGCGGAGGAAGTTAAGAATCTGCTTGAGGCACGAGCAATTCAGGAAGTTCACTATCCTCGGTGGATTTCAAATACAGTCGTTGTACCGAAGAAGAATGGGAAGTGGCGGGTTTGCGTTGATTACAAGACCGTCAACCGTGCCTGTCCGAAAGACAGCTTTCCTTTGCCTAGAATTGACCAGCTTGTTGATTTGACGGCTGGCCATGACAGGCTAAGTTTCTTGGACGCTTACCGGGGCTATCACCAGATTGCCATGCACGGCCCCGACCAAGAAATCACTTCATTTACTACCCCAAGGGGACTCTTTGCTACCGAGTTATGCCTTTTGGTTTAAAGAACGCCGGGGCAACTTTCCAAAGGATGGTGACCAAGATGTTTGCTCCTTTGCTGGGCCGGACAATGGAGGCTTACATTGATGACATGGTGGTGAAGAGCAGGCAACAAACAAATCATTTGTCCGACCTAGCCGAGATGTTTGCCATCCTCAAGAAGCATAAGTTACGCCTGAATGCGTCTAAGTGTGCCTTCGGTGTGGGATCCGGGAAATTTTTAGGATTCTTAGTCACAAACCGAGGTATTGAGGCGGACCCTACACAAATCAGAGCCGTACAAGAGTTAAAGCAGCCTAGCTCGGTGAAAGACGTGCAGCATCTGGCCGGAATGGCCGCCGCGCTTAATCGATTCATAAGCCGGTCATCAGATCGCTGCCGTCCTTTCTTTCAGTCCTTGAAGTCCAAGTTCTCATGGGATGAAGAATGCGACCGAGCGTTGGCCGAGCTCAAGGAATATCTGTCCTCAGCGCCGTTGTTGGTCACGCCGGTGCCTGGGGAAGAGCTTTATCTTTATCTGGCCGTATCGCACATGCAGTCAGCGCGGTGCTTGTTCGGGCTGAAGGAATCAAGCACCTCCCCATCTTTTATGTCAGCAAGACCTTGCTACCGGCAAGACTAGGTACCTGCCTCTTGAAAAACTTGCTTTGGCATTAATGATGGCTTCAAGAAAGTTGGCACACTACTTCCATGCACATACTATCGTCGTCTTGACCGAGTTCCCCCTCAAAGCTTTATTTGAACGGGCGGATTTTTCTGGCCGCGTTCTTAAGTGGGCGGTCGAGTTAGGGCAGTTTGATGTGAAGTTTCAGCCGCGCACTGCCATCAAAGCCCAAACTTTGGCTGACTTCGTTGCCGAATTCTCACCTGGAACTCGTCCGGTATGCCCGGTCGATATTACCGCGGCAGATGATGAGGTGCGCGCCAGTTCATCAGAGATGTTACCAGGTGGTAGGGTTCGCGCACGGACTTAGCGCGCCCACCGCAGAGGCCTACACTTCTACAATGCCAACAACCGGTGACGCGATGACAGAGTTGGGTGTTTTTATTCCACCATCTCTGCCCGGCACCGCATCACCAAGGGGGGAATTCATGGAACTACTCAGCACAGAGCCTGCGGCCGGCATAATACCGCAGCCTGGTGATTCGCCTACGGACTTAGGCGTGGCAGACCGACTTGCTGAGTCCGTGTCGAATCACCAAGGGGTGGAGTGGGGCCAGTGAGCGCAGAACTTGAAACCGGACAGCCGAGCAACATTGATCGTAGCACCCCTCACCACTCGCAGGATCCATCAGTTTGCTGGAAGCTTTTTGTGGGGGAAATGTGGAAGCTTTTTGTTGACGGGGCGTCCAATCGTCACGGCGCTGGGCTGGGTATTGTTCTTATCTCCCCAGATGGCCTAACCATTGAACATTCTATCACCCCTTGGCTTCCTAGCATCTAACAATGAAGCTGAGTATGAGGCCCTTCTGGCCGGGCTCGAGAGCGCAATCCAGATGAAGGCCGCCGAGTTAATGGTGTACAGCGACTCCCAACTTGTGGTTAACCAAGTTTCTGGGATCTACGAGGCAAAGGATGACCGCATGGCGAAGTACCAAGCTCTGGTCAGGGAGCGCATCAAGCAGTTTCAGGCAATCAGAGTCCAACAGATCGGCCGAGAAGAAAACAGCCGAGCTGATGAGCTGGCCGGCCTGGCATCGATGGTTGATAGTACGTCTCCAAATCCCTTGTTAATTGACTTTCTTCCACGACCAAGCATTGAAGATACCGGGCAGACGGAAGTACTCTGCGCCGAGCTGGGTCCGTCGTGGATGGATTCAATCATTTTGTTCCTCCAAGACCGGATTCTACCAATCGAGAAGAAGGAAGCACACAAATGCCGGGTAAAGTCAGAGCGGTTTTGGCTCTCTCCATCTGGCGCGTTGTATAAGAAGTCCTTCTCTGGTCCTTACTTAAAGTGTGTGCACCCGAGCAGTGTGGATGCACTCCTGCACGAAATTCACGAAGGCATTTGTGGCAGCCACACCGGGGGCAGATCCTTGGCCTACCGAGCTATTTCACAAGGCTATTGGTGGCCGTACATGCAAGCTGACGCGCAAAAATATGTCCGGAAATGTGAGAAGTGCCAGAAATTTGCACACCAGATCCACCAGCCGGCCCGAGAACTTATTCCCCTCACCAGCCCTTGGCCTTTTGCAATGTGGGGGCTAGATATAGTGGGACCCCTCCCAACTGCACCGGGCAACCGCAAGTTCTTTATCGCGGCGACGGACTACTTCACCAAATGGGTTGAAGCCGAACCTTTGACAACTATCAAGGAAAAAGACGTGAAGAGATTTGTCTGGCAGAATGTGGTAACGCGGTTTGGCGTCCCCAAGATCTTGATTTCTGACAACGGCACCCAGTTTGACGGTCGCCTATTCAGAGGTTTTTGTGAAGATTTGAAATTGAATTCTACAACTCCACTCCGGCTTACCCACAGTCCAACGGTCAAGCCGAGGCGTCGAACAAGATTATATTGGATGGGTTAAAGAAAAGGTTGGAAAAGGCAAAGGGAAAGTGGGCCGAGGAACTTCCCAGCGTCCTTTGGGCATACCGGACTACCCCGCGGCGTTCTACCGGGGAAACTCCATTCGCTTTGGCTTATGGCATGGAGGCAGTCATTCCCTTGGAAGTCGGCATGCCCACCCTCAGAAGTGAAAGTTTGAGCCCGCTCTGAACACCGAGGCTATTGCTCTGGAATTAGACCTGGCTGAAGAGCGCCGGGAAAAGGCTCTCATCCATGTGGCAGCCTACCAGCAAGAACTCTCCAGGAAGTACAACAAGATGGTGCACCCCAGACCGTTCAAGGTGGGTGATTGGGTCCTGAGGAAAGTTATGGGAAATACCCTGGTGCCAGGAGAAGGCAAGCTAGGGGCAAATTGGGAAGGACCATACAAAAAACCGGTCTGGCGGGCAAGGGGGCATACCACCTGGAGGACTTGGATGGTAGAGCAATACCTCGGCCATGGAATGCGGCCAATCTCAAAGTGTACTATTTCTAGCTATTGTTTTGTTCGCAAAGAAGCTTTTTGCATTACACTTCAGAATGTAATTCTTTTTTGTCAATATATACAAGTGTTCTTTGCCTTCGTTAAATTGATATTTTGTTCAAGTTAAAGCATGCCCAACCGAGATGGATTAAGTCCGGTTGGAAGAGTTGGTGTTTTGCCCAACTTTGGATTCCCAACCGAGATGGATTAAGTCCGGTTGGAAGAGTTGGTGTTTTGCCCAACTTTGGAATTCCCAACCGAGATGGATTAAGTCCGGTTGGAAGAGTTGGTGTTTTGCCCAACTTTGGATTCCCAACCGAGATGGATTAAGTCCGGTTGGAAGAGTTGGTGTTTTGCCCAACTTTGGAATTCCCAACCGAGATGGATTAAGTCCGGTTGGAAGAGTTGGTTTTGCCCAACTTTGGATTCCCAACCGAGATGGATTAAGTCCGGTTGGAAGAGTTGGTGTTTTGCCCAACTTTGGAATTCCCAACCGAGATGGATTAAGTCCGGTTGGAAGAGTTGGTGTTTTGCCCAACTTTGGAATTCCCAACCGAGATGGATTAAGTCCGGTTGGAAGAGTTGGTGTTTTGCCCAACTTTGGATTCCCAACCGAGATGGATTAAGTCCGGTTGGAAGAGTTGGTGTTTTGCCCAACTTTGGAATTCCCAACCGAGATGGATTAAGTCCGGTTGGAAGAGTTGGTGTTTTGCCCAACTTTGGATTCCCAACCGAGATGGATTAAGTCCGGTTGGAAGAGTTGGTGTTTTGCCCAACTTTGGAATTCCCAACCGAGATGGATTAAGTCCGGTTGGAAGAGTTGGTGTTTTGCCCAACTTTGGAATTCCCAACCGAGATGTTTTTTGCTCCGGTTGGAAGAGTTGGTGTTTTGCCCAACTTTGGATTCCCAACCGAGATGGATTAAGTCCGGTTGGAAGAGTTGGTGTTTTGCCCAACTTTGTAATTCCCAACCGAGATGTTTTGTTCCGGTTGGAAGAGTTGGTGTTTTGCCCAACCTTCGAATTCCCAACCGAGATGATTTGTTCCGGTTGGAAGAAGTTGGCGTGATGTTAATGTTTGTGCAAGTCAGATATTTCTTGCCGAGATGAATCACCTCGGTTGGAAGAGTTTGATCTGGTCTCTCAACCTAGGTGATGTATCCCGGTTCAGTGAGTTGATGTTTTTATGAAGCTAAAGCAAATCGTGCAAACACTTCATAAACGTTGAGCTTTTTCATTAATTCGAAATGAGTACAAAGGTGGGGTACTTAGCCCGGTTACAAAATGTGAGACTTAGCCCGGTTACATCAAAACAAAAAAAATAAGGGGGCAAGTTCAAAGAGAAACTAAGCAAGGGGGGAGAGGTTGTCAAATTCATCTTCAATGTTGACCGGTGCATTCCTCTCTTGATCACCGGGCTCATTCTGGACATTCTGCTCGGGGCTGCTTCCCTCACCGGCGTCTGCAGCCGTCTCTCTAGCAAGCTCTTCCTCGGCCTCTGCCTGCAACGCAGTGAAGACGTCGTTGGCATAAGGCACAAGGTAGACCGGCAGAAATTCTTTTGGAGTGGAAGCAAACACATCGGTTTCAGGTCCCTGACCGAGCTTAGAGCAAGCTTCCTTCCAACCGGCCTTAAAGTATATGTCCTGGGTTGCAAAGACCTGCTTTTTTAGTTGTCTTCTGCTTCTTTGAAGCCTGCATTGTTGGCATCTTCGCAGTCTTTGTCCCTGGACGCTTTCAGTGCGTCAAGCTCGGCTTGGAGTTCATCTCGCTTCTTCTCGGCCTCATTCAGCTGGCCGAGCAGTCTGTTGTTCTCGGTGCTAGCCCGGTCGAAAGAGGTTTTTGCCCGTCCCAGCTCGGTCTGAAGGCTCTCAACTTGGCTGGCTGTATCAGTTGCCCTCTGCCTAAGTCGGTGGATGCGCTCCATCACGAGGTGCTGTTTCTGGATGGCCTGCAAGAAAAAACTTGATCAGCAAAGAAACCGGGCAAACACTTGTGAAATTCTGGGAGTAGGTTGGGGTTCTTACCCTGGTCATTGACTTCACGGACGATTTGACCAGCCGGGTGTCCGGAACGTGGTCACTTCCAACCACGTCAGACGGCAGCAGGAGTGCCTTTGACAGGTCGAAGGCCAGCAGATGTTCCTTGTCGCCCTTGACCGAGGCGTTGGCCGGGATGTCAGCACCCCGGTGCTTCAACAGCGGGCGCCAGGCCGGTACGGCGCTGGCTTGAGCAGCAGGTTGCTCGGTTTCTAGCTCAGCCACCAGCTCGGCTGAGGGATCTGGGCGAGCTCTTTTTCCACCCCGACGCTGCGGAGGTTCTCGGCGGGGTTGGCCGGATGCAGGTGTGGCGAGGCCAATCACTGCGCCGCTGGATTGACCGGCCGCGGATGAGGGAACGCTGGCGCCCGGTAGCTCGGCTGAGGTGGCAGTTAGCAAATTTCGGATTCGACTCTGCTTGGCCATTTCCTGTTCCTCGGTCAGCCGGATTAAGGGGATGTCAGGTAAAGTTGGATCCAGAGGTGGAGTTGGCTCGCGCAGGAAGTCCGTGACCCTACCTCGGCGGGGAGCAGAGTATGTGTAAGTAGCTTGATAACCGAGCAGATCGTCACAATCCCGGTGCCTGTATCGGAGCACGGTCCGGATTGACTCGGAGTTTGGGAACTGGTAGTGTGCTTGCAGTGCTTGGATTGCTGCAAAAGAAACAGAAAAATAGTCAAGTAAAGAATAATCGATAGTGGATTGAACAAACTATACAGCGCGGCTTACATGAAGAACCAAAGTTCTTGCTGATAAACCAGCCCGGTACCTCGGCCGTTTCGTAGGCACCAGACACCCAGAAGAAGTCGTCATCGTGTAAGTCTTTATCTGGGGTGCCGGTCACTATTTTCTCCTTGCCCGGTCTTATTTTCAAATAGTAGGCAAGACCGTCCCCGGTGCGGCCCATGGTGTACTGCCTTAAGATCTCGGCTAAGCCTAGTTGAGTGCCAAGCCGGTTGTTTAATTCGTGAACGCCATTGATAATCCGGTATGTATTTGTTGACACTTGGGTTGGTGCCAGCCCGGTGCGGCGTAAGAATTCTGTGATCAGGGGGTTGAGTGGAAAGCGAAGTCCTCCCTCAACTATTGAGAGCACGGTGAAGGGGCATTGCTCGGTTCTTCCCCAAGGAGTTGTTTGCTCGGCTGCTAGTTCGAGGTGGACATCGGCCGGGATGCCGTACTCCTCCCTGAACGCGTCTAAGGCAGCCGGGGTGTCTACCATATAGCGGTACTTCCCCATGTGAGGCGGTCCTAAGGTAGCTCGGTTGTGGTTTGGCACCGGATGTTTGCTCGGTCTTGGGACTTCAGAATGGTTAATGGTCCCCTTGGACTCTGCAGGAAAAGGATGGCAAGTGTGAGCGCGGTCTCTCAAAAACCAAGCTTGACTTTAGCTCGGTCCGAAGGCGTGCCAAACCACCCCGGTTCCTAAGGCTGCTAGGGAGCTCAACCGCCCAAACGGATCAGACACTAACCCGGTTGGACGACCAAGTGCTCCCACTATCTCGGTTTTTACTGTATTCACTACAAACATGTTATTTTCTCGGTTTCGTGGTTCTTTTGGATCAAATGAAGACCAGGAGCCCGGTCCGCCCCAGTTCTTCACTGTTCTTCAGGGGAAAAGAAGAACACTATGAACTATGGAGGGTTTGGGATGTTTTTAGGTGCCTAAGTTCTAAAAGTTGTATTTTCAGTCCCTAATGAGTGAAATATGAAGGAAAAGAGCGAGAAAGTACAAGAACTTACCAGGTGAAGGCGAGAAGGACTTCTTCGAGGCACCAACGCAGCAATGGCAGGAAAGGGAAGGGGCACGAGCTCTGGAGCGGCTGGAATGGTGGAATGGCAGTAGGAGAGGATAGAAGGTGAGGGTGGCCTGTATATAGGGTGTTAAACCGCCAAAATTTTTGAATTTCGGCAGCCGGTTGGCCGCTCGAGGACGAATCAGAAGCTGCCACGTGCCCCCATTTAATGACTTCGTCAGAGTTGAAGAGACGGGCAGTTGATGCGTCAGCCGGGAAAAACGATATGACACCGAGGCCAGATGTAGCATCAACCGGGGAGATTGCCGGGCAAGATTGAGAAAAGACCGGGCAAGTTTGAAAGCAAAACCGGGCAAGTTCGAAGAACGGAGCGTCGCCCAATCTGGTTACTAATTGATAAGCCGGGGACCGAGGAAACGAAGTTATACCTCGGTTGGAGTAGGTAATCCCTGTCACGCGAGAGCGGACGGAATTAAGGGGCAATTGAGAGGGAAAATAATGGTCTGGTACCGTGCCGGACAGATTTGGCCGGATAGAGTTACGCCGGGCAAGATTTTGGCCGAGCAAATACTGGGCTGAGAAGGTGCTCGGTTAAGGCACCGATTGTGTGAACCGAGCTGCATGCTTCGCAGGAGGGCCGACCAGCCAAGCAGATGACCGGCGCCAGGAAGGGCGTAGTCGACCGAGCTATGAGTTGTTCGGCAGGAAGGCCGACAAAGGTGAATGCAGATATCTCGGACACGGTCCAGCCGGGATGCTGCGTAGCCCGGTTCCCTCAAGCTTAGCCAGCGGCGTGTTTGGGCACGAAGCACAGCCCGGCTGTTTATTGGGCAGCTCGGCTGCCGGGCTCCAGCAGAGAAGGCTGGCATTTGGGATTAGGTAATGACCAGCATGGTGTGACCTGACAAAAGCATGGTTTTGTGCTGACAGACGGATAGCAGAGCCACGTGTTGAGAGATCATTGGGAGTAGATATGAAGCGCAGAGAGGTATATAAACAAGTCGGCGCCACCCCTTAGAAGGATGGACAATTTTTGT
Organism: Camellia japonica; assembly: GCA_030407325.1. Classification (NCBI taxonomy): domain Eukaryota; kingdom Viridiplantae; phylum Streptophyta; class Magnoliopsida; order Ericales; family Theaceae; genus Camellia; species Camellia japonica. The sequence continues at coordinate 36,618,741 of JAPPVO010000029.1, read as the reverse complement.
AAGTAAGACTTACACTCAAACTCTCTCCTTCTCTCTAGTCATTTTTCCAGTGTGTGGTTCTAACTTGAGCGTCGGAGGTGTTTTCCGGCCACACACCGCCGGATAGCTCACCGCTTTTGCACTTTCAGGTGATCGGACAGCTGAGGGACCTGGAAGAAAGGAAGTGCGGGTAGCCGGAATATTTTCCCCCCGCACACTAACTGAGCTAACTCCAACTCCAAAATAGATGCAAATGCAGCAGACACAAAGGAATGAGATGCACCCGTATCGATCAAAACACTAGCAACTGAATTGCAAAACAAGAAGGTACCTCTCACGACAGACGGAGCCGGTACTAGATCCTGCGCGGTAACAGCATACACGCGCCCAGACGACCTCTGATCAACCTGCTCACCCCTCGGAGCAGTAGACTGCTGCACAGACTGGGACGAAGAAGCCCCCTGATTGGCCCTCGAGGCCTGAACTGACTGAGCTGGCAGCTGACTCTGAGTCTGCCTCGAACCAGTAGCACCAGATGTGCCACCCAACTGCGGGCAAAACCTCTTCATGTGCCCCGCTGACCGCACTGAAAACAAGAGAGCGGCTGACCTCTACTCTGACTCTGGCTCTGAGATCGAGCCGAAGAAGATGCTGCTCTCTGAACTCCTCCCCTCTGAGGACAAACTGGAGACTTATGACCCAGCTGGCCACACTTGAAGCAAGTGACGTCTCCCTGACTGCCTTTCCCCGAACTTGCACTCGGCACAGGAAAAGTAGATCTAGAGAAGCTACCCTGAGACTGCTGAGGGGTGAAACTCTCTGCCTCCTGCCATCGCCCTGACCATCCTGACTCCTCTTGGAGCCTTTCTGCCCTTCTTCCTCCTCCCGCATCGCAATCTCAGTATGGGCTGCTGTATCAACCAAACGCCCAAAATCCCTAATCATAGTCGGCACAACTCTCAATTTGAGGCCGCGCCTCAACTTCTTCTCGAACTCTATACACCGACGTTCCTCGGACGCCACTAACTCAGGTGCGAACCTGGACAAACTAGTAAATAAGGCCTCAAACTCAGCCACTGATGAAACCATTTGGTATAGCGACCCCGGTCTTTTCTCTTTTGGTTATTGTATCCGGACTTATGTTCCGCTGTTACATTTGTTGTTGATGTCCTTTAATTCCTTATTCTTGGGTTATAGGATGTGTTTAGCAGGTTGGTTGCAGATTGGTTGGGTTTTAGAAACCAAGTCTGCATGTTCAGTTTTTGGCTTGGTCGCTCGAACGAGCTTCTCTTCGCTCGAGCGAGGTCTTCGTTTTGGTTCTTCGCTCGAGCGAGATTTCCTTGGCTCGAGCGAGCCTTGCGTCCAGTACATAGACCTGAGAGATGTGTTTCTTGGCTCGAGCGAGCTTCCTTCGCTCGAGCGAGCGAGGTGTATGTTTTCGAGTTCTTCGCTCGAGCGAGATTTCCTTCGCTCGAGCGAGCTTCTGGGTTGCAGACCTGAAGCATCGAGTTTTTGGCTCGAGCGAGCTTTTCTTCGCTCGAGCGTGGATTTTTGTGTCTGGTCGCTCGAGCGACCATGTCTTCGCTCGAGCGAGCCTGTCCAGTTTAAATACGCAGAAACAGTTTTTAAATCATTTTTTTACAACCTTTTGATCCAGAAACCCTAATTACGAGTTTTCTCTCTCTCAACTTACCTTCTCCCCTAGGTTTGATCTAGTTAAGGTGTGTTTTTACCCTAGTTGCTTTACAAATAAGATAGCGGAGAGTGAGGGCTTTCATTTAATCTGAAAAGTTGTAGTTCGGAGCACTTTGGTTTTGGGCATCATCATCATCTTCTTCTTTTGAGTTATCTTTTGAGGTAGGGATTTCCTACTCCAATGTATATGTTTTGTTCTAAGTTTTGGTAATTTAATATGTTGGGGGGTATTTTGGTAATTTTGGGAAAAACCCTAGTTGTTGTGTTAAATTGAATTGTAAGTTTAATTTAAGGAAACTTGGGAAAAATGGTTAAATTCACGAAATAGGAGGAATTATTGATTAAATGGGGTAGTTGGTTGATTTAAATCATATGCCTATTAAATTGTTGATTTAGTTATTTTGTTTAGAGATAACTGTTTTGGGCTATCGGTGGAGGATAGTCATGATTGTTGTAGACATTGCATGTGGATTAGGGATAACTGAAACTAATCAATTGGCCATGTCGTTGTGTATAAAGATTGGAATAATACATTAAATTTATGTATTGATTGTTTGTGTATATGACTTTGTGTTTATATGCATTACTTGTGTATGGGAGGAGATAGGGGATGTACTCCACGGTTTAGGGGAAGATAGGGGATGTACCTCTAAACCGGTTAATGATTATGGGAAGATAGGGGATGAACCCAGGGTTGCAGCTCATATGCGCGCCTATTGCAGAGATATAGCTCATATGCTTATCTATTGAAGTGTGATACAGCTCATATGCTTGTCCATTGAAGTGTTTGGTTATTTGATTTGATATAGCACTAAAATGTATATCATTATTTTTGTGAAGTACGGAAGTGGTTTATGTGATATTGATACAACACCAACATGTGTATCCATTATGATATAAGAAAGGTTTAACTTGAATTGTTATCCCCGTTGAGTTATTTGGCCAGGTTCTGAGCCATATTTGTATAAATGAAATTGATAAGTGTTATAGACATTGGTGTCTTAAGATTGTATGTTGATATAACTGGTTACCATGGTTAACCATCTATTGAATGCTAGGACTTTATTCAAAGCGTATATTTGGTTTAGTATTTCTCTACTGGGCTGTGGCTCACCCTATATGGGAACTTCATTTTCAGGTTCAGGTGGTTCACTACCTCCAAAGACTTAGCTTGTGAGGATTTGGACTCGAAGACTTGTTTTATTTGTTTTAGTTGTTTTATTTGAATAACTTGTAAACTTTCAAGCCTAGGGCTTTATTTGTTTTGAGTTAGAACTCATGGAATTGTATCCAAGTGTTGGCTTGGCAAGATGTAAGCCCATAGGGCATTTATTATGATGTTTTTATTTCATGGTACTCTGATGAATGGAATAAGATACTTTATTTCCTTATAATTCCGCATGTTAATATTATGTATTATGGGTGTATTTTTGAGGGCGTTACATTTGGCTTCTTCAAAGTATGCTCTAACTAAAATTTTCATCTGAGATTTGAACAAAATCGATCAGTATTTTTGCTTTTTGATCAAATTTCACATATAATCTTATTGCTAATCACAAATTGTTTGTTTGTAACCAATCAGTACGAGGCTTACTGCAGATTTTGCGTAGTTGACGCGATATGATCTTCCTTTCCTCGCCATCTCTTCATCAATCATGTTGTAAACGTCTAGAAGTGCTTGCTAACATGGTTTCATGTACTCTGGAAGTTTATCTATGGCACTGATTTCCCACCTGAAATACAGATAGATAATGAACAATTGAAGAGATTTTGATACTTCTATGAGATCAAATGCAAAGTTCAATAAGGAAATGAATCGGTTTGAACCTTTCAATTGCATCAGTGAAGAGCACAAGTTCTTCCAAAGTACCATAGACATCGTAGATGTCATCAATAATGGAAGTCAAGGCAATCACTTTGGTTAGCATCCTTCTAGCAAGTAGGTATTGGGGCTCAAAATAAACTCCCAATATCCAAAAATAGCACTCCACTATTCTATCTCTTGCAAAAGGCATTTTCTTTGCAAAGTCTAATTCTTTCCACCACCTGAAATATGTAATAGGATCTATGTAAGTCAATTTTTAAACCACTTCAATATGACTGGAAAAACCTGACTTGATTAACAACCTTACATATCCATAAAAAATATTTAAAAAAGTGCTTAGAATTTGAAATGTATGGATTAAAAAAGTGCACAATTTAATTTATACAAGTCACCTTGTGATTTCGCTTAGCTCCCATTGGTGCATTTTTTGCAATAGATTGAAATCTAATTTTGCAAAATTCAGTAGAACTTTATTGTGAGAATCATCTTGCTCATAGAAGAAGAAGTAATGGGTTGCCTCTAGCCTTTTCAAGCCCTTGTGTACGGGCTGATTCAGAGCATGAATTACTTGTTCTTGAACAAGATTGCTCAAGTTGGGTACCGCAGACTCAAGGTGAGTGATGGTAAAAGACAGTGCTTCATCCAGTATATCTTCTCCTCGAACCCTAAGATGTGCAGCCTCATACAAGCTTAACATTCCTCTCACATCACCAGTTAAGGATTCACGAATTTTGCCATTGTCGTCCTTAAATTTGTTGAACACATCTGTGTAACCCATCCGACACATGATATATTAGTGTGACACAAAATAACATATGGACTTGTATGGTTGTGTTTGACTTCTTTTAGCTTTGTTCAGATACCAAAACATCAAATGCATGGCAAATGAGACTTACCACAAGAGATGGGATATCCTTGTTGTCTAAGTAACCGAAACAAGAGAGCAACAGTATAAAGATCATCATTGGCTTTGTCATCATGGTGATCATAATCTGTTTCATATATGTGTTGTAAAGCTGTCTCAATCTCACTTTCAAAATGGTAAGACACGCCTAGGCGTTGGATTGCATCGATAAAGTTCAATTTCTGTGAAGGGTGATCATTAGCTGCTACTAGCATCTTTCTCACTTCTTCTTTCTGCTGCTGAAGTTGTTGGCCCATTTTAACATCCACTTCCTACATAAACAATGAGAATATAGGATATATACAAAGAAAATATATTCTCACTCAAAATTTATACATAAACTAAAGCAAGAATAGTTTGATAATGTTATTTTTGTAAATGAAATCAAACTTTACTGTTCATAATTAATGTTATTTTTCAAATGGAATATTGTGAATTTGAAAAATAATAACCAAATTAGTTATTATCAAGTCTTTCTATATGAAACAAAGATATTAAAATATGAAAACAGAGTTGTTGCTCCATGTTGACATCTACTTCCTGCAACATGAAAACATATATATATAAATGCATGTGTCCAAGGTTTTAAAAAGCGGCCCAACCGTTACGTAACAGTTGTAGTGGTTATCGCCACCCGTTTCGGTGTGACAGAAATTCACGTGTGTGATGGATGTTTGGGTGTTACATAACGGCTGTAGAGGTACCGTAACGGTCCGTTACACACTGTTACATTCTTTTATAATATTCTGAATAACTTCCTTTCCTCAAAAAAAAAAAAAAAACTTACGAAAAAAGAACAAGCACTCAAGTGATCCAAGCGCAAAGAAAAAATCTTATATGAATTTATGATGTGTCCAACAAAATTCCATGATAATAAACATGGTTGTTCAACAAAATTCCATGTAGTTTCTTTTGTGTCCATGTTGTCAGATTTTAAATATCAGTTGATATGTAATAAGATTTTAGACTTTCGGTACTAATATTTATAGATATATTGGTTGATATTGTTTGATATCGATTGATATATTATCGTATCCTTACTAATACCTGTTCTAATACTATTATTTAAAACCATGCTTAAAATTAAAGATATACATTAAATATGTGCAATGCTAGCAAATCCAATTTTACCACGGCATGAGAGGCGTATGCGAGGAAATGATCTCCCCAAATGCTAGGATGATAATTGCTGAGCGTCGAGTGACCTCCGGTACCATATTTTTGGTTGAATCAGGAATAGGTAAAGCATGAATAGATAATTCCATGTTTTTGTTTTGGTTGTGTGACGAGAAAATGGAAGTGAACAAGAACACTCTTGTAGCCTCTTTTTTTTTTTTTTTTCTTTCACTTCTTGCCTGTGGCTAATATGGACCGAGGAGCTCTAGTGCTTTGCTATTTATACTCCAATCCCATGAATTTGGAGGCAAAACATTTAGGAAGAATCCGAGTTCATGCACGTGAAATTTATGTTCCAATTTCTACTAAACCAAAAAACAAATGTGGACTGCAAGAATCCTAGTACAATTCTTGTATAAAGGTTGTAAATGCATGGCCCCCATGTGTGAAAGGGGTGGATGGTGATCAGCCTCTAAAGGTTGGAAAATAGCAGTTCAAGCAAAAATTGTTGGCCTCCTATGGATGTGTTTGATTCTTGAATTTGGGAAAAATTTTGAAAAAGAGAAAATAAATAAATAAATAAGTAAAATGTAAATAAAATATATTTACATTTTACTTTCACACACCTTTTCCTTTTTTCTTTTCAAATCTATAAACCAAACACAATATAATATAAGAGAATAAGAGAATGAACATATATCAAGCATAATGTTACGTTGTGTCACCAACAAAAAAATAAATGATTTGAGGGCAAAAAATAAAAAAATAATCTCCATCACTCACCAGAAGAGAGAAGTTGTCTTAGGTTTAAAGATTTGAGAAGAAATTTGTGATAGGAAATGAAAAGAAAAAATGAAGACATAAATAAAATATCAATTAATTTTTATCACTTTTCTTTCATTTTTCCTTTCTTCTAAAAAATTCTTATTCAAATCTTGATCAACATGATTTATATTTGTGGTTCCAAACCCAGTTTTTTCTACACATGCAAACCACCCAACCTCTTATGGTTTATAATAGTATCATTATTTATACATATACAACATAATCATACAAACAGGTCTATCATATTTATTTGTGTATAGATATACATATCTATCGTCCCAGAGTACCATCTGACTATACTCTCTCACTAATTATCATTTATTATGCTCATTTATATTTTCAATCACTCAATACAAATAATCAATACTCCCCCTTTCCACCAATCATACTGCCATAGAACATCACGTGATCATACTCCGAGATTACCGAATAATCATCTAAAAAAAAAGATGGATTGAACGGTTTGAAAATGGAGTTTGTATATCATTTTCTATGTAATTAACATGACTGGTTGACAATTAAAAATAATATAAGAGAGAATTGCCTTAGATATTGTAAGTCAATGCCATATTATTGGGTTTAAAAAGTAAGTTTAATTTTTGGTCTAAATAGCATCACCTACAAGTCTATTTTTTAGACTAGACCCAATGATGTGTAAGTAAGATGATTTGTTGATAATTAGAGAAGATACGAGAGATGGAATTGCCTTAGATATTCTACAGGAAATAACTATTCAAAGTCAATTTTGAAAAATTATTACACAAAGGTGAAAAAGTTTATAATTTTAATTATTAATATTTATAATTTTTATCACTTTTTTGTAAATATTTTTTCTAACTACTACTGATATGTAATTCCTCCGATATTTTAAGGCAATGCCACATCATTCGATTTGAAACGTTAGTCTAATTTTTTGGTCTAAGGTCTCGTTTGTCATCTATACATTTTAGTCAAAAAGTTAAAAAGTCACTATAAGTTGTCAAATCATTCTCTACTTTTCTGCACATCTTTTGGTAAAAATAAAAAAATTACTAAAATAACATGTTTCCAAACGAGACCTAAGTAAGATCACCCTTCATTTTATAAAACCCTTAAAATCTCTTATAAATAAACTTTCATTTACATTATTAAATCAAAAAAAATTAAAAAACTCAAACTACGTGATCGGTTTTAACACTTTTTTTTTTTAATTAGAAAGAAATTTTCATTAATGAAGCCAAACGACACATACAGAGAGGAATCCATTCAACAGATAAACTTATATTAAATAAAGAAAAGATGAAATCAAGAAATACACGAAGTAAATCTATGATAATACCCAAACACACAACTCATTTAGGTAAGTAAAGTGAAGAAAAAAGAAACAAGATATATGTTAATAAAATAATTAATTTTTTTCTTCAATTCCCTTTTCAATTTTAAATTTATTTTAAAAAAACTTAAGATTTCAGTGCGCGATACTAAATTTTTTATTTACCATACAACTTAGAAAAAGGGAAAGTAATAATGTACAAACATACTTTTTAGACTCATTTTTTAAATTAAATAATGTGTAAAAAAGTTGATTGATTAATAATTAAAAAAAATATAAGAGAGAAAATTGTCTTAAATATTCTAATTAATTAATTATCACTTAAATTTAAAAATTAATTATTTGACATAACTTAAATAAGTATACTTTTTGATTTTTTTATTATATATATATATATATTTTAAGATAACTTTTGATTTTTACGGAAAAAACGTAATATAAATAATTAATAATATAAATTTATATTTTTACCTCCTTTTTGACCCAAAAAAAAAAAAAATCTGCAACAAATGTAGCTTGATGAGACGTAAAGAACTTTTTCTTCTTTTTTTTTTTTTTTTTTTTTTTTTTGTCCTTGCTCCTTGCTCCTATAACAAATGCAGCTTGATGAGACGTACAGAAATTTATTTTTTTTGGTCCTTGCTCTGCAGCGGCCAGTGATAACTTGTGTAGCCATTATTCATACATGTTCAACACACAAGAAATGAGGTGTAATAATTGACACTTTTGTCCATTTGCAATTTGGAATCTCTGTCAAAATATAGTACATTTTGATTTAAGTTTTTTGCTTTTACTGTTTCAATTTTTTTTGTACCATGTTTTTTATTTTGAGATCAAGATTGTTGATAACAAAAATTTTACAAACGCATATTTTATTTTTGTAAAAAATGATATTTGTAATGTTTGAAATATGTTTTTGTGAAATAATTTATACAAATTGTAACAAATTTTTTTTAATCATAATTTGTAGGTTTAATTTTTTTTTTTTTTTCCATGACGATTTTGATCAAAAATTTTACAAATTTTTCAAAAGTCATACCGAAACCAAACTTGTCAAATTGAAACTCTTTTCACCCAATTTGTTGCGAAACTCTTGTTTCGATGAAAAAAAATAACATGAAACAAAAGTTTGTTGTAGAAATACGCATGTATTTGCAAAACAACACTATTGCTCCAATCCATTTGACTACATTTGTTAACAATTGTACAAATTTGTTTTTGTTATTGTGAATTTGTACTGTTTCGTTTTATTATGTTGGGCATCACGATTTTGCATAATAAAAGAGTATTGATTGGGAGCTCGAAAATGGGACTCCCCGAATGCCCCTAATTTTTTTTTTTTTTTTTTTCAGCAGAAGAAGGAAGAAGACGAAGAAGAGAAGGAGGGGGAGGAGGAGGAGGGGAGGAGGAGAGGGGAGGAAGGACTGGAGGGGGCCTAAAAAATGGAGGAGGAGGGAGCGGAGGCGAGGCCGACGCGATCGGCAGAGGTGACGCGACGCGATCGGCGACGATCTGCTTCCCCTCTCTCTCTCTCTCTCTCTCTCTCTCTCTCCCTCTCCCTCTTCCTCTGCAATCGAAAATGGCGAAAAAAAAAAAAAGTCGTTTTGGGCATTAGGGGCATTCGGGGCGGAAACTTTCGAGTCACAAATCATTTTTCTAATAAAAATTAGCAGTTGCCAAGTTTAATAGGAAAATATTTCATGATGATCTAAAAGAAAGAAGATTTTATTTAGTGATCCGTAAATAAAAAATAACTAGTTAAAAAAAATTGAATTTTTTTTTTTACCGTCAACGTTTCATGACATGAATTTTTTTTTTTCTTTAAGAAACGAAAACATAATGACGTAATTTATACTTCTCATATACACAAACAATCTTGTAATCTACTTCCTATTGCCCCCACCAACAAAGCTACTACGCTTGTGCTCGCGCTACCAACGCGCATGCAATAGTCGCCCTCACATTGGCCATTTCAATGTCTTCATCTCCAATCATTGTCATTGTTGGGTGGTCGGGAAGGTCCAACACTTCGTAGTCCTCGGCATTTTGGATATTTTGTGTTACTTCATCAATGAGGCTATTTCATTTTATAAAATTATCTAAGGTCATTGATGTTGTAACTAAGGGAACTTGTACTATCTGAAAATCGTATTTCATCATGTTCCTCAAGATGCCCCACCTTGATTTCCAAGCCCCAAACATTCTCTCGATGCAACTACGCAACGACGAGTGTGCCCTATTAAAGCGTTCGTAGTCGTCCCGTGGTCGTCAATTGCAATAAGCCCGGTTGGTGATATAGGTAGCCCTTGAATGGTGCCAAGAACCCTTTCTAATTATTGTACCCATTGTCAACCAAGTAGTATTTATCTGCACATAAACAATTATTATATATCACGCAACATTTATATGAAGTAAAGAAATTCACAAAAACTAGTGCATATATATCAAATAATTATTGCATACAATTTTATTAACAATCAACTTTTACTTGGTTTAGGATGCAAGAATCGATGCACGTCATTACTTGTAACATAATGCAAAACTCTACTGTCGTGCACGCTCCCATCCTGACCCTAGGAAACAAAAGTGAAGTATAAATCAAAGTCACACACCGCAACAATATTTTGTGTGGGAATTCCTTTGCGGCCATAGTACGGCCCTGCGTCCGACTGTTTTATTCGGGCCATTACATGCGTGTCGTCCAAGGCACCAATGCAGTCCTATTTCACATGTGTGTGGTAGTACGGAGTTACGTTACACATTGTTGCGGAAATGTAAATTTGGGAAGCACGTGTTAAAGAAAAAATACAAGTATTGCACCTGGAACGACAACTATTGTGTTTGCGACTGTAGATATGGGTGTTGACTCCGTTGCACAACCGTTGGGTTTAAACTTCTACTATGGACGTCCGTGAAAGGTATCATTGCCTGCAATACTTCTTGGAAATTTCTTGACACCATCTCCTCGAAGTGCTGAAACCGTTCTATTAATGTCTTCTAGGCAAGCCCCTTGCAAAATATTTATGAAAATAGCCACATTCTATTTGACCTCTAAATCGTGCTCCCATTTAGGTACCGGTAGGCCAAAGTCAACAAGAGCTTAGCACAACAATAAAAAAAAAGGCTCTTCGGCATACCTATCACATCTTCGCAACGACCATGATGGCCCTGAAACAACTCGTAAATCCATAATTGTACCGTTAGTATAGAAGTATTTCGTGGTACTTTGTGAAAATTGTTGCTGCACTATTGCACATTGCCAACAAGCTCGAATCAGTTCCCTCTACCATGTCGGTAACAATTTCATCAATTGCACCTCGTAGTGATTGGTTACCCTTGAAGTTATTAGGACCAGTTGAGAATTGTAATCACAAACAATGAAACTTGTGCAACTCATAAATTTGTGAACTATTCTAACAAATATTGCAATAGTTGGTTGGTGTGTCGTATTGTCTACAACTTGAAACTAAAAACCTTTATTTTTTTCAATATACATATATAATAAAAAAAAAAAATTAACGTTTTTTTGGATTTGTCTTTATTTAACAGACAAAAAAACATAACGAAAGCAATAATTATTGCATATACCAAATTTTTTTGGTAAAACAAGAGAAAAAGTTGTTTATTTGGCAAACATTTTTTTGACAACTAAACAAAAAATACAACCCAAAATCCAAAAAGTGCCCTCAATTTTGTGTTTTCAATAACCAAATGAAATAAGCCACACCCTTGATGTATGAAAAATAAAATAAAATTATTACAAGACAAGTTTTCTGAAAAATACTAAGGACCAGGACAAAAAATGAATCTTACTGTATGTAAAAAAAATTGGTATTTGTTTGTGAAACATTTATATAAACCACAAGTGCAGACATTGCATTACGAAATAAATTGGTGAAAATTGGTTTTTGTTATGCAAAAAATACTAATTTCTAGTTGACTTCTTTGTTTGAACAAAAAACAATTCAGACAAAACAAAAACGTCAAAAACGGGTTGATACACATAATGAAATAAACAAAATGTGCATAGAATGAGAAACCAATCATTGTGTGTTTTGAGGATAACAATAAAAAAATAAAATAAAATAAAAAAACTGAAATGTCCCAACAGATTGTTCACATTTTTTCAATCCTTGCACACAGAAGCAATGGGACAAATAACCAATTCAAACCACCCGTTAGAGTTTGGTATATGCAAATCAATAAATTTTTTTCTAAGTTTGTTTAGCATGACAATAGTGAAAGTTACAAGAAAGTTAATTTTCTTGTATAACTCATAATAGCATGATAACTAAGTTTCTAATTTCTTGCAAAAGCATATAAAAAAATACAAGAAAATTTAAATTTTTTATAAAAATAGTTACTTATAATTAGGATTCCTATTTTTTTTTTGCAAACTTTTCATCCTAATCAAATTCATACAAGAAAATTTATTATCTTTTTTTTTTTTTTAACTTCATTTTATACCATTTTTACTTTTCATCATTTATTTCTTTCTAATCAAACCGAGCCTTATAAAAACATTAAAAAAAATTTAAAAATTCAAAGTTGACGTTTTAATAAAATAAATCTTGAGTTTTTTAATTTTTTAATTTAAATTGTAAATTTTTAGTTATTTTTAATCTAAATTATTTACCTATTTTCGTTAAATAAAATTGATGGAAAAACGGGTATTTAGTCATTAAACTCAACAAAAAAAAAAAAATTTAGCCATTTTATATGCACCTATATTAAGTTTAATGACTAAAATATTAATTTTCTGGTAATTTTACTTAATAAAAATAGATAAATAATTTAAATTAAAAACAAATCAATTGGCTTTAATTCAGTTGATTTGGATCCGTCTTGAGTTTTTGGCCACAGAGAATTGTCTTGCTCTTTACTCTGGCTGAAGTTTCAATGGGTCCGAGAAAAATGATATTTGATTCGCTTTAATTGAGGGAAAAATTTAAGGGCCATCTTAATAGGTGGATTTATTATTCAATAGGTCTTAATTACGTTTTTCATCAAATACTATTAAAAAACGTCATTAATTATTAATTTTTAATGATAGTTTAAAAATTTTGTCACAAAAAATGTCACTAATTATAAATTTTAGCAACAATTTAAAAAAATCATTACAAAAAAGCATCAATAATTTTCAATTTTTAGACAAATTGAAAAATTCATCACAGAAAAATATTACTAATTGTAAGTTTTAGCAACAATAAATACAAACAGATTTGCTGTTATAACTCATGAATATGTGTTACAAAAAAATAATTTTAATTTTAATTTAAAATAAAATTTAAATTTAAATTATTTATTTTAATAATCTTAGCCTTATCGTTCTATAAAAGTTTTTTTTGACTATATATAATAAATTTAGTTAAATTATCTATTTATTTTGATAATTTTAGTTCTATTGTGCAATAAAAGTGTAATCATCATATAATGATTTTATATGATATATATATATATATTAAGTTATAAGATGGTAAAATAAACATTCATTTTGATATTAAAAATAATAGTTAAATTATAAGAGAATTAGTAATATAAAACTAAAAGTGATTCTAATTATTTATTTTTATTTTTATTTTTATATTTATTTAAAAAATAAAAATATCTAAAATAGAAGTACACAAAATTTATTTAAAAGATTAAATATAAATATGTTGTAATTGGATTCAGAAAAAAAAATACATAAATTAATTAGGGTAAATTACACTGACACCCCTTGAGGTTTATGTTTATTACAGTTCTCCCCTCACATTTGAAAAATTACACTGACCCCCCTTGTTAGTGTAATTATTTGATGGTATTAACTTTTAAGTTAAAATGACATATTTACCCTTCACCTTTAGATATACTTTAAAGGGTAAATTACATTGACACCCCCTGAGGTTTCAATTTAATACGGATCCCCCTTGACATTTAAAAAAAATAAAAACTAATTTAATAAAAATAAATATGAAGAAATATATTTAATTTGTAAAAAATTATTTCTAACCACTTGAAAGATAAAATTATATAAAAATGATAATCATTTTTTATTTTTTATTTCTTAACCAAATTAATTTTTAATTTTTTAAAAAAATTTCTAAAACAAACTTCTAAAAATCAAATCATACATAGCCTAAGAATATTTTGATAAGTCATTTATTACATTGGTAACTTATTTAATTATTTGTTAATTTTACGACATTTTTACCATCTGAGGCCTGTTTGGTTACCATTTCGTTTTTAGTTTATATTTACAAAAATTTTAAAAATTGTCATAAAAACTTGTTTGATAAGTTTTTTGGTTTATAAATGATTGTCTCAATTTGTAAATTTAAGGAAAAAGCGTAAATTCAAAAAGTGAGTTTACGTTGGTTTTTAAACAAAAATTAAAAATTTGACTAACGAATTTTTTTTCCAATTAATTTTTTTTTCAACTAATACTAATCCAGGAGGCAATTGATACTGCTACTTTAAACCTTGGAGAGGGGTTGTAATTTGTAAAATGTGAGGGGAGGAAATTGTATTAGTTGTAAACCTCAAGGGATGTCAATGTAATTTACCCAGTGAGGGCAAAATTGGTATTTAAAAAAATTAAATTGCTGATATCAGCAAAATCTATTAGTTGACTTAACAGTCAACTAACTGAGGAAGTAATCTGTAATGAAACTTTAAACCTCAAGGAAGGGGATGTAATTTTGAAAAGGTGAGGGGGCAATTGTAGTAAACATAAACCTCAGGGGGTGTCAGTGTAATTTACCCAATTAATTAGGTAGAGTATTGATTTTTTCTTTAATAATTTTTTTTTGAATTATTTATACATATTGTATATGGGTAATATAAAATTTAAATTAAATATAAATATTTTATAATAAATAATTTCATGTTAAATAAAAAATTAAATATAAATTAATATTAGGATATCAACAAGATAGACAAAAATAAAAAATTAAAAAAAAAACTAATTTGATGAATGCGATACACATAATTAAGCACATTTTGTCTTATTTATTTATATATCGAGATAAATTTTTTTTGAAATATCATAATAATTAAATTAAAATATTAATTATATGAAAGAAATCTAACAGCAACAAAACCGAATATACGATAAAAAATATTGAAAAATAAGTATTTTCAAATAGAGTCTACATAAAATTAGTTATTATAATTGAAATTGAGTTTGTGTATAATTTCATATGTAAATAGCAAAGGCATGTTGATGTGGCTTTTTTACAATAATAATAATAAAAAAAAAAACCTCTAAAATGTGTCACATAAAAAATAAAGAGTTAATTACCTAAAAGTCCTATTTACAAATGTTGTGCTAGCTTAGGTCCTATTTAAGATTTTTTGAACCAAAAAATCCTATTTAGTAAAACTGTGAATATTATCAGTTTTTCCCAAATTTTAAAATTAAGAACATTATCAATTTTGTATAGTAATGTTTCAGATAATTGTTTCACTAACTGATAAAAAAAAAAGCAGAGCATGAGATTAGACGTTTTTGCCTTTCTACTTATTGGTTTGATTCAACTATCCAATAAAATCGAGAATATTAACAGTTTTTTTTAGGTTTTAAAACTGAGAACATTATCAGTTTTTTTCATTTTGTAAGTTTCTTTTTTGGGCAAATTACATATACCTCCCTCGAGGTTTAACTAAATTATAGATGCCTCCTCAGGTTTCAAAAATCACAGATACCCCCCCTGAGATTTATATTTTCATAACAAATTGTCCCCTGAGGTTTATATTTTCATAACAATTTGCTCCTAATTTGTTATGCAAATAGTACCTTCAGGGGGATATCTGTAATTTATCAAACCTCAGGGGGGTATCTGTAATTTTGCTAAACCTCGAGGGGGGTATATGTAATTTGCCCCTTTTTTTTTTTATAGTTTTGCACATCAATGTGTTGGAAAAATGGTTTAAATATAGGCATATTTTGTAGCCCAAAATAAAGTGGGCCCCAAACGTCTTTTGGGGTGGGTTCGAAGAGGTGACGTGTTCCTTGCCGCGTGGCAAGTCACACGGTGAAGACGGAACGTCAAAACCATTTTTGAGTGAATGGGAAGTTGACGTCGTTTTCGGGTCTAATTAATTTTTTAGATAAAATTCATTTGAATTTTTTCAATAAAAATTATTGTGGGAATTTAATTTAAATATAAATTTATTTGTGATTTCCTAAAAATGATTAAACTATTCTAATAGTTTAGTATTAGTATTCCAATTGGTTGAAATATACTGTTCCTCTAAATGGTTTGTTTTTGCTTAAACTATTAAACTATGTAAATAGTTTAAATAGTGTATTCCAACAGTTTTTATAACTGTTGCACCTCGGAACCTTTTCAAATTGTTTGAAAATAAGCAACGGTCAGATTTAATTTTCAATCAAATCTGTTCATTTGAATAAGAGCACTGTTGACCACTTTTTATACCTAAAAATCTTTATTATTTAATCATTAAAATGTACATAAATATTTTCCCATCGCCAATCTTTTACATAATACGAAAGCTCGTCGAGTACAATAGTCAGTGCGAGACAATAATTTACTGGGCTAATAATCCCAAAGCTGGATAATTTGTTCGTCATCCTGCGTGCAATAAGCCAGGAAAATACATTCTCCGATAGGCTTTTGAGACCACTGTATGTCAGCCAGGTATACATCGTCGCAGTGAACGTCCGGATTCCCAATGCTTTCCGGAGGTTGTAGTTGAACAGACATCGTATCTTGTATACGCCCTGATTCCCCGGCATTGACATGTCCACAGCTTTGAACCACATCGGGTTCGTCAAAGTGTCGTAGAAGACCCCTGATAGCATCTTCTTTCTGCAATGGATGTGGTTCGAGGCATCCGTTCCTATGGAATATCGAACAGTCGCATTGCAAGTGGAATATCTTCCTGCGTTGGCCCGTCGTCTTGACATTACAATGCCTCTTCTTGATTGGTTCTGGCGAAGAGGGGCTCGTCGACTGTATAGAATTCTACGTTTCTGATCGTCCACCGCTTTGAGGCCGGCGTGTTCATGTTTTTCCAAATACTCTCTGTAACTAGAACCCTCTCCGGGATTGCATAATATAATAGTTGGAATCTCGCCCTTTATTTTCTTTGGGCGGGCATATTTACAATTTGAAAAAAATTCTCGTTGGGCGCCAATAAACTCCCGCCAGTGTTTCAAAAATTGTGGGGCCACATCATCGATTATGTTGTAGAAAGCATCATCCTTGTGGTCCCTCAGATCGATGTGGCCAGAATAATAATTATGGGGTTCCAAAGACCGGGCCCAACATGTTTTCCCAATTCTAGATGGGCCTTCAATTATAATGCTCTTGGGCCTGTGCGGTCTTTGGGCCTCGTCCTTTATGTTGTCATCAACCCATTGCGGTATATCTTCTGGGATGGCCCATACTGTGTCTGTAAATGGATGAACATACGGCAATGGCGGATTAAATGAAATCCGATCATAATTGGATGACAACTTGTCATAATTGAGCCAGAAACATTTGGATCGCCATTTCTTACCAGTGCCAGTGCTTCGTCCTTGGTGGCGGCAGCAAGTGCGTCGCGATATATATTTTCTTTGTTATTCTGGTTAGCGCAGCGGCCCCCCTCACGGAATTCGCCCCATTCCGTGTAGTCTCCTCGTTTGGATATATATTCCAGCACATTCTGATGGTTGACCGCCCTTGAACATTGGGATGGAAATGGCGATTAGTTCGATCGTGAGTAACGTCGAAGAACCGTTCATTCTGGGTCTGAAAACGGAATGGAAATTGGACAAGAGCATGGAGATGTGGTTGCCCGTCCTCATGTAATTCATGTGCAACCCTCACATAATTTGGTGGCTTGGCTATGACAACTCCCTAATTTTCTCTAATAATCTCTCTTTAGGTATGGAACATTGGGCATATGTGAGGAAAATGTTCTTATTTTGGACTTTAAAACGACGTTGCGTTGATGCCATAACTCACTCTCTATGACGTCACTAACTCTCTCGGATGACGCAAGTCACTCTCCCAAAACTATACTGCTGGAAGAGAGTTAGAAAGTGAGTTATATAGGTGCTCAGGAGCGTCCCACTAATATTACCTGGGACGCTCCCCCCGCGCCACGTGTCGTCCCCGGATTGGTGCTCCCTTCCGCATTTTGAGGCGTGTTGTCGGCTAGTGTCTCCGCTCCGCGCCCAGATTTGCGGCCAGGATTAAAAGTTGAAAAAGGGATGCGCCGCTCCCAGATCTGCGGACAGGATTAAAAATCGAAAAAGGCAAGCGCAGGCGGGATTTTATTATATAATCCAAAATAATTGGGGAGTTTGAATTATTTTGTAAATGGATCCCGGAGATCTAGGCCAATTTAGGCGGTTGATTTTAAAATACGAGCCGGATATATTACTGCTGCACTGGTCCTTGTTGGTCGTCGGCGAAAACACCGCCGAAAATTTAATCCGGCTCATTTTATTATATAATCCAAATAATTGGGGAGTTTGAATTATTTTGTAAATGGATCCCGGAGATCTAGGCCAATTTAGGCGGTTGATTTTAAAATACGAGCCGGATATATTACTGCTGCACTGGTCCTTGTTGGTCGTCGGCGAAAACACCGCCGAAAATTTAATCCGTCTCATCAACGCCTTACAACGGCAAGAAAACGCTCTATTCGCCGGTATGAAAGCGGTTTCCGAATTAGAAACCCAGGCGACGGCTCCATCCATGCAGACTATGGATCGTAGTGCAGACACACATTCTGCCGCTGATGTCTGTTACATCACCGCGCCGTCAGAGAATCAGCCTGTGTGTTCTGGCTGTGGAGTTAGGAATAGTGACACAATTTCCTAATTATCATAATTGTATAATTGTTACTATTCCTTAATAAATAATTTATTCAAATTTGTTGTATCTTCGGCCCATTTATATTATACTGTAATACTTGGAGGCCCATTTTAGTGTCCACTTCTTTGGGCCTATTCATGTTATAAGGGCCTCTTTCATTTGGGCCTGTGAATGATTTTTCATTTTGGATATTGTAATTGGGCCCATTCTATTATTGTTAATGATCCAAACAATAATCACATTGATTAAATATATCTTAAAAATCTTTATTATTTAATCATTAAAATGTACATAAATATTTTCCCATCGCCAATCTTTTACAAAATACGAAAGCTCGTCGAGTACAATAGTCAGTGCGAGACAATAATTTACAGGGCTAATAACGCCAAAGCTGGATAATGTCTTCGTCATCCTGCGTGCAATAAGCTGGGAAAATACATTCTCCGATAGGCTTCTGCGACCACTGGATGTCAGCCATGTATACATCGTCGCAGTGAACGTTCGGATTCCCAATGCTTTCCGGAGGTTGTAGTTGAACAGACATCGTATCTTGTATACGCCCTGATTCCCCGGCATTGACATGTCCACAGCTTTGAACCACATCGGGTTCGTCAAAGTGTCGTAGAAGACCCCTGATAGCATCTTCTCTCTGCAATTGATGTGGTTCGAGGCATCCGTTGGCGTGGAATATCGAACAGCCGCATTCGAAGTGGGCCCCAAACGTCTTTTGGGGTGGGTTCGAAGAGGTGACGTGTTCCTTGCCGCGTGGCAAGTCACACGGTGAAGACGGAACGTCAAAACCATTTTTGAGTGAATGGGAAGTTGACGTCGTTTTCGGGTCTAACATTAATTTTTTAGATAAAATTCATTTGAATTTTTTCAATAAAAATTATTGTGGGAATTTAATTTAAATATAAATTTATTTGTGATTTCCTAAAAATGATTAAACTATTCTAATAGTTTAATAGTAGTATTCCAATTGGTTGAAATATACTGTTCCTCTAAATGGTTTGTTTTTGTTTAAACTATTAAACTATGTAAATAGTTTAAATAGTGTATTCCAACAGTTTTTATAACTGTTGCACCTCGGAACCTTTTCAAATTGTTTGAAAATAAGCAACGGTCAGATTTAATTTTCAATCAAATCTGTTCATTTGAATAAGGCACCTGTTGACCACTTTTTATACCTATTTGGACTATTACAAACGGTTACTTTGTTGCCTATAAATAGAAATTATTTTCCAGCAATCTTGAGATATTTTTTAGACATCCGAAAATCAGTCAGATTATTTGTGTTCTTGCTGTCCAGATTTCGTTTGGTTGCATTACTTCTTCATTATAGTTTTAGAATAAATTAAAGAGAGTATAGATCACAGGTTTGGTTCGCCGAACAAATTTGTTTGAAGTGCTTCTATAAATTTGTGAAGATCATTGTATCTTGGGAGATAGACGCCACTCAACCGTAAGCACCGTAGCGGGGCGAATCTGTCTTAAGGACAGAGTGTCAGACACTCGACTTGGTCTTAAATTATTTATTCGGTTCAACGAAATAAATTCTGTAAGATTTATTTATTTTGTTTGATTTATTTCAGTTATTTTTTATACACAGAAGATTGTTCCAACAATCTTAAGACAGATTCGAATTATTCTGTTTACAGAATTTTTCGTTTGTTTCCCTTTTTCATTCTTCGTAAATAATTTCGAAAGAAAATTATTTTCTGTGGATTTACAAAATAATATTCTGGTTGGAAAAACATAGTGATTATATGCTATTTGACAGATAGTAATATACTGTCTCTTTTCTTTGACAACAACTAGTAGTACGATACTGGTGTCATTAACAATTCAGAATATATTTTTGTGGAATTTTTTCAGAAATTAATTTTGGGTTTTAGAAATTATTTTCTGAGTTTTCATTAATTAAAATTCTGTTTTCAGTATTTTAATTATTGGAGTGTAACAAGAGATTTAAATTTTCTGTGTGAAATTAATTTGGTTAAATAAAATTTTATTTTATTTCCAAATTAATTGAAAAAAAAAGTTATATTTTTATTTCTTTTATTTTACAGAATTTAATTTCTTGTGTGGAATTAATTTGGTTAAATAAAATTTTATTTTATTTCCAAATTAATTGAAAAATAAAAGTTATATTCTTATTTCTTTTATTTTACAGAATTTAATTTTCTTGTGGAATTATTTGGTTAAATAAAATTTTATTTTATTTCCAAATTAATTGAAAAATAAAAGTTATATTCTTATTTTTTATTTTACAGAATTTTTTTCTGTGTGGAATTATTTGGTTAAATAAAATTTTATTTTATTTCCAAATTAATTGAAAAATAAAAGTTATAGTTTTTATTTCTTTTATTTTCTGTGTGGAATTAATTGTTTAAAAAAATTTTATTTTATTTTCAAATTAATTGGAAAATAAAAGTTACATTCTTGTTTCTTTTATTTTTACAGAATTTAATTCTGTGCATTTGGTTTAATTTTCTGTGTAGTGTAAATTCTAATTATAATTTTGTTTTATAAATTAGAATTGATGGCTACTGAAACAAATGCCCAAACAAGTACTACTGTGGTGGCTGCAATTGCACCAACCCCCTCTCCTGTGATGACAGTAGCCAATAAATCATGAGAAAGCCAGAGAAGTTCTCAGGAACTGACTTTAAAAGATGGCAACAGAAAATGTTGTTCTATCTTACAACTCTGAACCTGGCTCGTTTCCTCCGTGAAGATGCTCCTATCCTGAAAGAGGATGAAACCGACCGGCAAGTGGTTGCTGCGGTTGATGCTTGGAAACATGCCGATTTCCTTTGCCGGAATTACGTCTTGAACGGACTTGACAACACATTATACAACGTCTACAGTCCAATCAAGACAGCAAAGGAACTTTGGGAATCGTTGGAGAAAAAGTACAAAACGGAAGATGCCTCAAAGAAATTTGTGGTTGGCAGATTCCTGGATTTTGTAATGGTTGATTCAAAAACTGTGATCAGCCAAGCTCAAGATTTCCAACTCATTCTGCATGACATTCACGCAGAAGGTATGTCTCTCAGTGAATCCTTCCAAGTTGCAGCCTTAATTGAAAAATTACCAAAAGGCTGGAAGGAATTCAAGAACTACCTTAAACACAAGCGCAAAGAAATTTCTATGGACGAGTTAATTGTGCGTTTGAGGATTGAGGAGGACAACCGCAATTCTGAAAAGCGGGCTGGTAAGCTTCCTATGGAGTCTAAGGCAAATGTGGTGGAACATGCTTCAAAAACCAAGAAACGAAAGTCTTCTGGAGAAAGTTCATCACAAGGCTCTAAAGGGGGGATAATAAAAAGTACAAGTTTAATGACAAATGTTACATCTGTGACAAAGAGGGACATCGGGTCAAAGATTGCCGTAGCAAAGGCAAAAGCAAAAGAAGAACAAGCAAGAAGCCTGCTCAAGCCCACATGACCGAAGTGGACAAAATTTTCAATGGTGTTGATGACATCAATCTTTCTGCAGTTGTTTCCGAGCCAAATCTTGTCGGAAATCCTAAAGAACGGTGGGTGAATACTGGTGTTACTCGCCACATTTGTGCTGATAAAAAGATGTTCACATCTTATTCTACAGTGGACAACGGTGAACAACTTTTTATGGGCAACTCCTCAACTTCCAAAGTTGAAGGACAAGGAAAGATTGTTCTCAAGATGACATCAGGAAAGGAACTCACTCTCAACAATGTGCTGCATGTACCGGACATTCGCAAGAATCTTGTTTCCGGATCTTTGTTGAGTAAGAATGGGTTTAGGCTAGTATTTGAGAGTGATAAATTTGTACTTACTAAGAATGGGATGTATGTAGGAAAAGGTTACATGTCTGATGGCCTTTTCAAGTTAAATGTAATGACCGTTGTACCCTCAGTTATTAATAATACTACATCTTCTTCTTCTTGCTTGAGTCTTCAAATTTATGGCATGGTAGACTAGGACATGTTAATTATGGATCTTTGCGTAGATTAATTAATATGGAATGTTTACCTAAATTTGACATTGATTCAAATCATAAATGTGAAATTTGTGTTGAGGCAAAATTATCTAAAACTCCTTTTCATTCAATTGAAAGAAGTACGGAACCACTTGAATTAATTCATAGTGACATTTGTGATTTTAAATCAATTCAAACCAGAGGTGGAAAAAGTATGTAATCACTTTTATAGATGACTATACTAGATATAGTTATATTTATTTAATTCGAACCAAGGATGAAGCTTTGGAAACTTTCATTCAATATAAGAATGAAGTTGAAAATCAACTTGGTAAGAAAATCAAGAAACTTAGAAGTGATAGAGGTGGTGAATATGAATCACCTTTTGGTGAATTTTGTAAAGAACATGGAATAATTCATCAAACCACCGCTCCTTACTCACCTCAGCAAAATGGAATTGCTGAAAGGAAAAATAGGACTTTAAAAGAAATGATGAATGCCATGTTAATCAGTTCTGGATTACCTCAGAACTTGTGGGGGGAAGCAATACTTTCTGCTAAATATTTTAAATATGAGTACCCGAAATAAAATCAAACACACCTTATGAATTGTGGCATGGAAGAGTACCATCTTACAATACTTAAAATGTGGGGGTGTTTGCTAAAGTGGCTATTCCTAGTCCTAAAAAGACTAAGATAGGTCCTAAAACCATTGATTGCATTTTCATTGGTTATGCTAAGAATAGTAGTGCATATCGGTTTTTGATTTATAAATCAGAACATACCGAAATGCATGTAAATACTATTATTGAGTCAAGGAATGCATCATTCTTTGAACATGTATTTCCAAAGAAGACTAGACAAGAGACTAGTAACAATAAAAGATCTCATGATGCCATTACTAGTCAGGATCAAGAACATGATCAAGAACAAGAGTTAGATCAAAATGAGGAAGAGGAACTTAGGCGTAGTAAACGTGCTAGAACCTCGAAATCTTTTGGTCTAGATTTTCTAACATTTTTGTTAGAAAATGAGCCTTTAACTTTTAAAGAGGCTATGCCCAGTCCTGAAGCTCCTTTATGGAAAAAAGCTGTCAACAGTGAAGTTGAATCCATCTTGCAAAATCACACTTGGGAATTGGTGGATTTGCCACCAGGTTGTAAACCTCTTGGGTACAAGTGGATTTTCAAAAGAAAATTGAAAGCGGATGGATCAATAGACAAATACAAGGTAAAACTTGTAGTCAAAGGTTTTACACAAAAGAAGGTCTAGATTACTTTGACACATACTCACCGGTTACTAGAATAACATCCATTAGAATGCTAATTGCCATTGCATCTTTATACAATCTAGAAATTCATCAATGGATGTTAAAACCGCTTTCTTAAATGGTAAGTTAAATGAAGAGATTTACATGGAACAACCAGAAGGGTTTTCTGTTCCAGAGAAAGAAAAGAAAGTGTGTAAATTGGTTAAATCATTATATGGTTTAAAACAAGCACCAAAGCAATGGCATGAGAAATTTGACAAGGTAATGATGTCAAATGGATTTAAATTAATGAGTGTGACAAATGTGTTTATATTAAAACACAGATAAAGGTTATGTCATTGTATGTCTTTATGTAGATGATATGCTCATCATTGGTAGTAATAATGACATGATTAAAACTACCAAGAAAATGTTGAATAAACATTTTGATATGAAGGACATGGGCATTGCTGATGTAATACTTGGTATAAAAATTACCAAAACATCAGAAAGATATGCTTTGTCACAATCTCATTACATTGAGAAAATACTTGACAAATTCAGCAAAGATGATGATCATCTGGCTAGAACTCCTGTAGATGTTAATTTGTATCTTTCTAAGAATTTACAGGAAAGTATTTCTCAATTAGAGTATGCCCAAATTATTGGAAGCTTAATGTACTTAATGAACTGCACTCGCCCAGATATAGCTTATGCAGTAAGTAAATTAAGTAGATATACGAGTAATCCGGGAGTAGAACACTGGAAAACAATTATAAGGGTTCTAAGATATCTCTGATTTACTCGTAAAATTGGACTTCATTATACTAGATATCCAGCAGTATTTGAAGGATACTGTGATACAAATTGGATATCGGATACTAGAGACTCGAAGTCCACCAGTGGGTATGTCTTTACTCTTGGTGGGCGGTTGTATCTTGGAAATCTTCCAAACAGACTTGTATTGCTAGGTCTACTATGGAATCTGAATTTATAGCTTTAGACAAAGCAGGGGAAGAGGCAGAATGGCTTCGCCACTTCCTTGAAGATATTCCAATATGGCCAAAACCGGTGCCTGCTATATGCATACATTGTGATAGTCAATCAGCTATAGGTAGAGCACAGAGTCATATGTATAACGGTAAGTCACGACACATTCGTCGTCGACATAACACCGTGAGACAACTACTCTCTAATGGAATTATTTCCCTAGAATATGTTAAGTCTAAAGATAACATAGCAGATCCACTAACCAAAGGGTTAGCAAGAGAGTTAGTTGAGAATTCATCGAGGGGAATGGGACTAAAACCTATTAAATAAGAGTTACCACAACGGCAACCCAACCTAGTTGACTGGAGATCCCGAGATCTAGGTTCAAAGGGACAACCGAGTTGTGAATAACTCAGAAGGATCACTGGGGAGTTTAACTCCTACCCATTTCTTTGATAAAATAGTGATGTCTGCAGCGTTTGAGGTTAAGTAAAATTTTAATGATTCTTATATCTAGGTAAACCTAGTAGAGTATGGCAGGATACTCTTCATAAGAATCACCTATGTGAGTGTGAACTGGGCCGGTTTTATGAGATTTGTGAAGGGCTACAATTCTCTAGCGCACTCATGAAAGACCAGGTTGTTCAGGGCCAAAATGAACACAATAGTGAGAACTAAACTGTGTCTGGGAATATACTGTGTGAGTTCTATTGTCTTGGTTTACACAAACGGCTAAACAGTTCAAGACATCATGTTCACTGGTTAGCTAGTAAATCCGATAGTGTCTCATAAGGGAAGGTTCAAAGCCAAAAGTTACCTATCCTTTGCAGAATATTTTCAATTTCTGTACTCTCTGTAATTAAATCATGTTGTTGCATTTTCTCTTCGTCAAATTCCATTCATGTGGGGGATTGTTGGAAAAATGGTTTAAATATAGGCATATTTTGTAGCCCAAAATTAAGTGGGCCCCAAACGTCTTTTGGGGTGGGTCCGAAGAGGTGACGTGTTCCTTGCCGCGTGGCAAGTCACACGGTGAAGACAGAACGTCAAAACCATTTTTGAGTGAATGGGAAGTTGACGTCGTTTTCGGGTCTAACATTAATTTTTTAGATAAAATTTATTTGAATTTTTTCAATAAAAATTATTATAGGAATTTAATTTAAATATAAATTTATTTGTGATTTCCTAAAAATGATTAAACTATTCTAATAGTTTAATAGTAGTATTCCAATTCGTTGAAATATACTGTTTCTCTAAATGGTTTGTTTTTGTTTAAACTATTAAACTATGTAAATAGTTTAAATAGTGTATTCCAACAGTTTTTATAACTGTTGCACCTCAGAACCTTTTCAAATTGTTTGAAAATAAGCAACGGTCCGATTTAATTTTCAATCAAATCTGTTCATTTGAATAAGGCACCTGCTGACCACTTTTTATACCTATTTGGACTATTACAAACGGTTACTTTGTTGCCTATAAATAGAAATTATTTTCCAGCAATCTTAACATATTTTAGAGACATCCGAAAATCAGTCAGATTATTTGTGTTCTTGCTGTCCAGATTTCGTTTGGTTGCATTACTTCTTCATTTTAGTTTTAGAATAAATTAAAGAGAGTATAGATCATAGGTTTGGTTCGCCGAACAAATTTGTTTGAAGTGCTTCTATAAATTTGTGTAGATCATTGTATCCTGGGAGATAGACGCCACTCAACCGTAAGCACCGTAGCGGGGCGAATCTGTCTTAAGGACAGAGTGTCAGACACTCGACTTGGTCTTAAATTATTTATTCGGTTCAACGAAATAAATTCTGTAAGATTTATTTTATTTTGTTTGATTTATTTCTAGTTATTTTTTATACACAGAAGATTGTTCCAACACAATGTTCTATCATCATGCTCCTTCAAAAACACAAAATTTTCAATTTTGTACAAAAAATAATTCAGTTTTTTCAAAAAATTAGGTTTTTTTTTTTTTTTTTTTGCACTTAATTTTTTTTAGTTTTTTCAATTTGAAAGTTGATATTTTAAAATTTTAAAATCAAAATAAATGTCAAATCATCATATTCTTTATAGATAATCATAAATGATAAACAATTATTATTTAAAGGACAATTCCGATTATTAAAAATTTAATGGGACTTGAAGGTCTAAAAAATTTTAGTTAGGATTTAATGGAGTATAAGTTCATAAATTAGGAGTTGTGTATAAATACCCCAAAAATAAAATTAAAAACTACTTATATATATATATATATATATGATCCGGTACCAAAAACTGAAAGTTGATCTCGAAGCTTGGTTCACCAATTTTTTCTTGGGTAGAGGCTCCTCTGTAGTTGGGTATCCCAATTGAAGGGTGTAACGCCCTCAAAATAATACATATAAATCCACATTCATGACATCCATAACCATAAGAGAATAAAGCATATTTCATTTATCAGAGTATTCATTACAAAAGTATTACATGTTGACAACAAAAGTAAATGCCCTACGGGCTTACAACTTTCCAAGCCAACACTTGGTTACAAAAAGAGAGTGCTAACTCAAGACACATTAAGCCCTCGGCTTGAATTCACATGTAACACCAAAATAACAAAAACAACAAAAAGAGTCTTCAACTCCCAAAACCTCCCAAGCTACGTCCTTGGAGGTGACATATCACCTGAACCTAAAAATGATGTCCCATATAGGGTAAGCCAATGCCCAATAGAGATATACTAAACCAAGTATGAGAAATAACTAAAATATTAGCATTTGATAAATGGTTAACACTTGTAAACCAACTTACAACACTTTCCAGTTCAATGACAAATACAACCGTTTTTCATTCCACTTTCCTTTACTTATCCAATTCAGATTCATAAACATGGCTCATTATCTAGCCCAACAATTTCATGAGACAATAACTCATATTAAGACACTTCCACTATTCACAATTTATATGAGACTACAACTCATATTAAAACACTTCCATACTTCAATTATCTACGTTATGCAAACGTAATCAAGATTTTGGGACTTTCACCCTGGACACTCCGGTCAACTTAGTTATCAATGGAGTCCATCCCCTATCTCCTCCCAAACAGGTTTGAGAGTGCATCCCCTATCTCCTCTCAAACCATGGAGTACATCCCCTATCTCCTCCCACACAATAGACATATACAATGTATTTAACACTTATCATATACAATGATCAATCACACATATTCGATATATTATTCCAACCGTCATATTCAATGATATATTCTAGGTGATTAGTTTCAGTTTTCCCTAATCAACATACAGTGTCTACAACAATCAAGACTATCCTCCACCGATAGCCCAAAGCAGTTATCTCTAAACAGATAATAAATTTATCAAATAGATAAAATATCAACATTCTCATAGGTGAGTGATTTATTTATCCAACTACACCATTTAATCCCATAAATTCCCAATTTCATGATTTCCAACACAATTTCATATTTTTCCAAATTAATTATTCAAATTAATTATTTAACACATTTAGGGCATTTTCCCCCTCTTTTCAAATGTCAACCCTAAGGTTCAATTTTATCAATTTAACGACAATAATTCCATTTTCCAAGGTCTCACATACACATAGAGTTTAACAATTTAAAACCCCATTTTTATAACTTTAAAACAAACCCTAACTTTCCCAAAATTACCAAACAACACCCCCTAATCAAAATGACTAAAACTTATGTCAAAACTCACAAGATGGAGTAGGGTATCCCTACCTCAAAAGAAGAGACCCAATGGAGAAGATGACAGAACTCAAGATGCTCCAAATCCAAAGATTTTCGGATCAAAATGTAGACCACACCAAGCTCTACACTTTATACAAAGGAACTAGGGTAGAAGGCTCCTAGAACATGGAGTATTTGTAGAGAGAAGATATGTAGAGAGAGAAGGAGCAGCCGATCTAGGGTTTGTGCAAAGGAGATGATGAAAAAGTGAAGAAGAAGCTGCTGCTGCTGCTGAACTGAATATATTCGAGCCTCGCTTGAGCGAAGGAGTGGTCGCTCGAGCGACCAGACACAAAGAAACCTCGCTCGAGCGCAGAAAGCCTCGCTCGAGCCAACAACACGAAACTTCAGGTCTGCAACCCAGAAGCACGCTCGAGCGAAGAAAATCTTGCTCGAGCCAAGAAACCCAAAACATAGTCCTCACTCGAGCCAAGAAACACAACCTTCAGGTCCAAAACCAAATGCAGACGCACGCTCGAGCGAAGGAACCCTGGCTCGAGCGAAGGAGATAAAACACAGAGCTCGCTCGAGCGAAGACACCAAAAACTAGGCAGCAACCTTTTGTTTCTAATCACTACCAACCTGTTACAAACCTGCCCAACATATCTTAAAACTCATATACAAAGAATTAAAGGACGGAAATGAAACCTATACAACAATAAACATCTACGGAACCGAGTCCGGAATACAAAGCCAATAGAGGGAAAACCAGGATCGCTATAAAGGGTGCTGTTGAGCATTTGGGGTCCTACCACGGAGCCTGCATCGATAATCCGAACTGTTGAATGTGTATAACTCGTTGAGTATTTCATCTCTGCAAAAAATCATATTGATTGGATATCGATAGCAACTTGACCAGATCACATTTGTATAAATAATTTATTTTAAAAATCATACTTACCATTGACACAATTGTGATATGATCAAGTGTCTATCGATATTCGATCAACAAGATTTTTTACAAGGATGAAATACTCGACAAGCTCTACACATTCAACGATTTGAATCATCGATGCGGGCTACGTGATAAGCCCATAGAAGCCCAACAGCACCCTCAATTCGATTTGGATGGGAGAGAAGCTGTGGCTTTTTCTCTTACAGTCCTAAGAATATCACAACTTGGACATAATTCGAAGCTCGATCCATTGTTTTCCACTTGTAACAAATTAGACTATTTTACTCTTTTATTTTGAAATATTGCTTTGAGTTTGAGATGTACAAATATGATGATGCTAACAAAAAAAATTCCTCTATTAAAAATGAATTAAATGATTTCATATCATATTACAATTTTTCAGGAAAAAGATTAATCCTGACTTCCCATTAAATCAATCACTCTATAAGAAGAGAATTATTTATAGAGTAATGCTAGTTTTGTTACAAATATTAAAATCAAATACAGAAAAGAAAAAAAAAATAGTACATATTTATAAATAGAATTTATTGGTGGATCCATTTTTGAAAAATCTTGTCAGTCCATAGACATTATGTCTGTAATTTGTGATTGGCTTTTATTCTTTGTAGGTTGATGTTGGCACTGAATCGATAAGCACCAAGGTCACAAAATCTTTAAGCTTGTTTCTAGAATGTGTGTATCCATCTTCGTCCTTGTATAAAACATTTATCACTCGTGCAAGATTGACTACTTGCAACAAGAGAGGCATTAGGACTGCTGTTGGGTGGAGGCACTCTTGATTTATGTCTTTCCATGCATTAGTAACCTGCTTGTGCAATTCAACAAGCACTTCTTCCTCTGATGCACCATATTGTTTCATGTAACATTCGACAGCAGAGTCTACGTGACCTCTTTTTTGCTCAAACTACAGTTAGTGTTATCATCAAGTTAGAGGATATGATAAAAATTAAGAATTTCTTTAAATTTCATAAATATGGTAATGTATTATAATTTATCTATCTTATTACCTTGTGGCCAGCCATGTCATCCATGAGTCTGCAAATCAATGATGAAGCTTGAACAATCAAGGGATCATTCGACACCCAATCAAAAGCCTTTTTCGACACCACCTCTCCCATGCCAACATAGGAAGTGGTTGAAAGCATTAAGTAACTGTTAGGGATTCGGGATCCTGCCCAAGACCTTCCAGAAATCATACCAAGCAGAAAAACAACACACACACACCCAAGGAGACAATATTTAACGTGGTTCAACCTTAATGCCTACGTCCACGAGACAGAGGGAGCTCTCCTCTCTTACACAGAGGGACTCTCTGTCTCACTCTCTCTACATTTTCCTTGTTGCTCACTCTCACTCTACTCTCTCTTCCTCTATTTACACACTGAGGAGAGAAGAAGCTGGCTGGCTCTCTTCTGTAGATCACTCCTGATTTGTGGTGTCAAATTCAACGCTCCGGCATACACCGCATTCCGCTGAATTCGATGCTGTCATTTCTGACTTCTTCATCCAAGCTCTAGCTTGGTTTCACACGACCAAAAGAAAAAGAAGATCACCCCTTACATAAGGTGATAGCACAACAATCACCTTCCCAACCCATGTGAGGTGATTCGTAGCACACACTGTTGCTAATCTTGTCATGCCCAAAATCTAACCTGCATCTCCTCACTGAGACGCTTGCATCCCCTGAAGTTAGAGATAATACACCAGAGATGCAAGAGGAGAAAGGAATCCTACATCCTCAACTCAATTTACACCACTCTCTCTGATTTGGAGAGAGCCTCTGCTTTTATCTCCACTGCTGGAAAATAGACATTTAGCAGCGTTTAAAAATGCCGCTATAGGTGTAAAAAATGTCACTAATTCTTTTTGTGACGTTTAGTACCAAACGCCGACAACACGGTCGTCGTTATAGCTTTATGATGTTTGAAAAACGTCGCTATATTAGTATAAGTGGCGTTTTTAAAAATACCGCCAAATGTCCCATCTTAATGGTACTATGACATCACTATGGTTTTTAGCAACGCTTTTAAAACGCCGTCATAGGTTTTTTTTTAATTTTAAAAATTCCACCGTGGCATTTTTAAAAACTTCGTGTTATCTTTTTTTTTTTTTTTTTAATTGTGCTAATTTTATGTGATTGAACTAAAAGAATACCTATAATAAAATTGAACAACACTAATATTCAAATAGCAAATGCAACATTTATTCACTTTCCCATTCAATTTAATATCAAATCACCATTACCCACAAAATAGCATATCCAAAAATTGAATTCACAATTCTCAATCAAAAAATTACTACTTTATATACAAAGCCACAAAATAACATTACCCTCTTCTCTCTCTCACCACTCCCCCATTTAACACACAAAATAAGCTACAAAAGATTACTAAGAATATTAATGCCAAAGCACAAAGAGAAAAGTAGCTACACACGTCACACCATCAATAACAAAGGCAACTAAAACACGCATACTATGTTAACATGAATGCAAATACAAATCTGAAAAATATTACAATACTCTTCCAAATATTAATATGAACAGCCTATAAGTTACAATATAACGTTAGTACAAAAGAGAAAACATATGAAAATGATGAGTGTTTAAGATATTTTCATTTTTTCCCCCACCGAACTAGTGTTTAATTTTTTTGAAATTTTTTCAACAAACATTCCCAATTGAAACCAAACAAGAAAGTTGTATAGCTTGAATAACCACAGGATATTCAACATGGGCTGAATACCTCAATATAACCCCAAACAGACTCCGGATCATACTTCAGCTCAAAGAAGCTTTCCTTTAAAATTTCTATAGAGTTCTCTTTTAGAACATTTTGCACTGTCAGACCACTGAACAAAGTCTACTTGTCAGTTTACTTAGAACAAGCAGCGTTACAACCAATTAGTAAGAAAGTAGATTGAAATCTCACTCCCTCCTCATCACTAAAAGCAATCACCTGCAAGGTTCAAGCACAGTGTAAACATGATGTTTACCAAGTCAATCATACAGACACAAGATGCTAGATCACACTGGAAGGTAGTTCATTGAAAATTTAATGGAAAACTGACTCTATTCATGCAAAAGTTCAATTTTAATTCCAAAAACCCTGTAATCACTGGCATAATATGGTCATGACAATCTCTTGCCAAGGAATAGTCATCGTCATGACAATCTCTTGCCAAGGAATGGTCATCATTTCCAAGAGGACCGTCACACAGTAAAAAAATAATTAGGAACTAGATGATGAAAATCATCCAAGCAACCACCCTATCCAATTGACTATATATAATAACCAAAATGCAGATAACAAAATCTTCTGCCACATGGTCAAATTAAGAAGGAAAATGACAGCACAACAATTCAAAATGAATCTAGTAATAAAAGGTTTACCAGATTCATAGCAGCAATCAGTACAATAAATTTTAAAAAATAAATAACAAAAAAAAAAGAGGAAAAATCAGAGTGAAGGAGAAAAAAAAGAGTCCCAAAATAGGAAGAATAAGCACTATGCAAATCTTTTACCATTTTAAAACAAGCCAATATGAGCAAGTTCATACTACCTGTGATTCACCATCAGAAGAGAAACAAACATTCCAAAAGTATCATTTCTAGCAGCAGTTCTAATTAATCAGTTTTTATTCCAGATTCACAATTCTGCATATAACGATATTATTTCATCTCCAAGAGTCAATTTTCAGTATGAGTAAGTAATCCCATCCAGTTAGAAAGCATAGGCAGCAACAGAACCAAAAAAATGTCTTCATAGATTTAGAAAGTTCAGAAATTAAAAACTTGCGATGTAGGTACTTTTATCTTATTAGTTCTTCTTGTTCTTGCTCTTGTTCTTCTCTTTCTTTGAAAGGTGAACCTACATTTAATAAGAACAAGTATTTTAATTAATAAGGTCTTGTATTGTCAAAAAGGATTTGATTAAATGATTGCTCTCCTCTTGAGATGAAAATGTATGAGATTGTTGCTGATGTGGCATTGGCCGAACAGTGGGATGACTACTAAGCGAATCCACAACCTATCATTCAATGAGGCTTAAGTTGTATAGTAGCTCTAGGCGATTTAAAGTAATAACTAGTAAAAATAGTCTTAGATATTTAACTAATCGGTGCATACAGTAATGCAATGCATCTTACCAAGTAGGAATGGGCAATAACAAAATATAAGATATGGAGAAAGACCTTTTCATATGAACTCATAAATTTGTCAACAACTACCAAAATATTTGTGCAGTTTTAGATTGAAGCACATAACCTCCAAACAGAGACACCTCCCGAGTGGAATTCTTGACTTTTGGACTGCTCCTTTTGGGATTAAGGTTAGCAGGTTTTATCTCACCAGTGATGTGGGAAAGATGACACTGAAGTTCATCAGGAAACTGAGGCCCAGCCTGAGTATACATCTCCTGAGA
Source organism: Camellia japonica (assembly GCA_030407325.1). NCBI lineage: Eukaryota > Viridiplantae > Streptophyta > Magnoliopsida > Ericales > Theaceae > Camellia > Camellia japonica. Next base: position 36,584,985 of record JAPPVO010000029.1, on the reverse strand, counting down.
AGGGAACAAGATTTGGATCATTCAACATTTGCAAAATCTGATAATCCAAAAAAACCTAGTAAGTTTCTCTCTCTCTTTTTAATGTAGAATAAGTGAAATAACTACATACCAAAGGTATCTATTCTACACTCAAAACATAATAAATGACCATACAGGAGGAAGAATAGCACGCTGAAGAGGGAGCTCAGTAGATGCAAAAAGACCAATCGCTGACATGACTGTACGTGCAAACTCTTCTCGAACTCTCCAGCTTTTGTGTGTCCAAGCATAAGACCCTGCTCTCTTGACAATGAGAATTGGTGAAGAAACCTAAGACAAACAATCATAATTCATAAACTAAGTGCATTTTTTTTTTTTGTGGTTTACCCTTTTTCTTCCACAAATATGTCAATAGACTAAGAAAGAAGCCTAACATGGCACAATGGCAGTATGATCTACACAAAGAGACAAACAAAAGAAATCTAACAAACCAGCAATTCTGTTGAATAACACCCAACCCTCCCCCCCCCCCTTCTCGCTGTGATATACCATATCATCCCATATATAACAGTTTCATACCTTCTAGCCACTATTACCAGACAAAATCAACATCCGCTGACTTGAGAAAGTTAAAAAAAAAAAATAAAAACACCAAAATCTCAGAATATTCAAGATATTTAAATCAAATCAAAAGATTTAATTCGAAATCCATGATTCAACAGATTTACACAGCAGCGCACATTAGTTAAGTTCAATTCCAAATATGAAAGAATTAAAACAAGCAATACCTATACGCAATTAACACGAATTTCAGTTCACCAAAATTCAACTATAAAAATAAAATATTATAATCAACAGAATTCACTCCCAAAAAATAAAATAAACTATATTTAGATTTACAATTTCATTATTAATGAATATCACTACAAGTCTACAATAATGATGATTATGATATTTCCATTCTCTCTTTCCTTTTTTATTTTCTTGGTAAAATAACAAAATAAAAAAAATCGTAATTCTAGATGCCGCAATGAAGATGATATAGAGGTTTGTGGCAAAGTTAGACAAAGTTTGGGAGGGGGAGTAATTGGGGAGGTTTGTCTTGGCATTAGGTCCATTAGAGTAGTTCATATCAAATAAAGTTTTTACTCAAATTTGAGTAAAATTTTGAGCAAGGGTCGGACATGACCCAAGGCCACAATGACAAATACACATATACACAATTTTTTTCAGTGTAATAGACAGGATAACCAAAACGACGTCTGTATAGTTGTTGGCCATGGAGTTTCAATAGGCTCAGCTCAGAACCTAGTCATTACCAACCATAATTATTCTAATCAAGATTCCATATCTATTAGCAATTAGTCCAAAGCAAGGTTGTGTTACTAAATAGCAATACAATAATAATAACTTAAAAATAAATATGTTGTTGGAAAAGGCAGGTTTCCAAGGCTTTGAGCACACACAAAGCTTTCAGTCAATTAATATTAACAAGATACACTGCAAAACTTGCTTTTCAAACTTCATGAAACTTTTATGGATTTTCAATCTCAAGATGGCAAAATAAAAGACTTTTAATTGATGTGAGAGAATAATTATGCCTCCACTCGAACTACTGAGAGCTTCCCACCAAAAACCGACCATTCCCCTTCAACCAAATAGATTCAATCTTTGCAAGTGATGCAAACAATAGTTTTTCACCTTCAGCAGCAGCTTGTGGATTCAATTGAAGGCCAAGCACAGGTGCAAGCGTAGTATTTAGAACATAAGTAGCTGAAAAGAAATATCAATCAAGAATGACATAGACCTTTATAGCGACCCCGGTCTTTTTCCCATTTGATTATTGTATCCGGACTTACGTTCCGTGGATTCCGCTGTTATATTTGTTGTATTATGGTTGTTGTCGTCCTATTTTTTCTTATTTTGGAGTTATAGGATGTGTTGGGCGGGTTTGGAACAGGTTGGTTGAGCTTAGGAACCAAAACTAGTTGCCCAGATTTTAGCTTGTCCGCTCGAGCGGGGGTTTTGGCGCTCGAGCGGGAAAAACACCCATCCAGTATTTCTTGTGCAGGGTTGGACGCTCGAGCGGGAGTTGTGCCGCTCGAGCGGGAGTTGTGCCGCTCGAGCGGGGGACCTGGTTTGTCGAGATGCTGGGAGTGTGCATCCGCCGCTCGAGCGTGGGATTGTCCGCTCGAGCGGGAGTCTGTGAGTGTCCGCTCGAGCGGGGGTTTGTCCGCTCGAGCGGGGAGGCTGGGTATAAAATCGTGTTTAAGCGTTTTAAAACAGTTTTTCAGCCCCTTTCAGGTTATAAAACCCTAGATTACGAGTTCTCTCTCTCCCAACTCATCTTCTCTCCTAGGTTTCATCTATTTAGAGTGAGTATCTAACCTGGTTCCTTCATTAAAAAGGTAGAGTGGGTCGAGGGCTTCCATTTAATCTGAACGGTTGTTGATTTGGAGCACTTTGGAGTTTGGGCTATCATCTCCGTCTTCTTCTTTTGGGTTCTTGCTTCGAGGTAGGGATTTCCTACCCATTTACGCTTTAATCCTAAGTGTAGTACTTCGGTATGTGGGGGTGGTTTGGTAATTTTGGGAGAAACCTTAGGGTTTGGCTTAGATTAATTTGTGTATAATTAATTTAAGGGAAAATGTGGATTTGGGTTTAATTCATGAAGTTTGGGGGAATTATGAGATTAATGATATAGTTGGGTAGTTTAAATACTTACCTATGAGAATGTTGATTTTACATTCATTGTTGTATTTATTTCTTGTTTAGAAAAACTGTTTGGGCTATCGGTGGAGGATAGTCGTGATTGTTGTAGACCTTGCATGTGGCTTAAGTATAACTGGAATTAAGTCACTATGTTGACTGTTGAATTAATACAGAACATTACTTGTATTGATTATGTGTTGTATATGGCATTGTGTGTTTCATTGCATATGCATGTTGTTTGGAGAAGATAGGGATGATGAACTCCACGGTTTAGGGGAAGATAGGGGATGTACCTCTAAACCGGAGTTTGTTTGGGAGGAGATAGGGGATGGACTCCAGTAGCATCACTTTTATGTGTGCTTATTTATATTGAAGTGTTTTATAGTTTGGGAGGAGATAGGGGATGGACTCCAGTAGCATCACTTATGTGTGTGCTTAATTATAATAGAAATATTTCTATTTGTTGTTGATTTGTTGTTGATATGATACATCATTATAATGTGTATCAGTTGGAAGTATGGAAGTGTTGTGGTTTGAGCTTTAGTCTCATTTATTTTTGTGACATCTGGATCACTATCATAGCTGGCCAGGTTCTGAGCCAATGATATAATTGGAAAGTTGAATAAATATTGGAAAGTGAAAGGTGTCATAGACAATATGTCATAGACAATGTAGACATTCGTGTCATGAAATTGGAAATTGATTATCTTGTGGTTAACCATGTATCGAATGCTAATGCTTTAGTTAATTCTTATGCTTGGTTTAGTATTTTTCTACTGGGCTGTGGCTCACCCTATATGGGAACTTCATTTTCAGGTTCAGGTGGTTCACTACCTCCAAGGACTTAGCTTGTGAGGATTTGACTCGAAGACTTGCTTTATTTTATTTGTTTTATTTGAACAACTTGTAAATTTTCAAGCCTAGGGCTTTATTTGTTTTTGAGTTAGAAACTCATGGAATTGTGTCCAAGTGTTGGCTTGGCAAGATGTAAGCCCATAGGCATTTATTATGATGTTTTTATTTCATGGTACTCTGATGAATGGAATAAGATACTTTATTTCCTTATAATTCCGCATGTTAATATTATGTATTATGGGCTTATTTTTGAGGGCGTGACAACTTGGTATCAGAGCGTACCGGGTTCGAATACCTTGGGTACGTGGGAAGTGATTAGTATCACAATGGGTTCGTCTCGTTTGATAGAGACTTAGTGTAATGATAACATGTTTATGTGATTATTGGGTATGGAATGTAGTTCCTAGATGTTGATTGATCCTTGAGTCTCTGAAAGTCTTGTTGGAAAGGCACTTGATCATGTTGTCCAACCGGAACTTTAGTGGCGCCTCGGGACTATCTTATCCAGGAATGAAATTCGTAGGTGCTTATGTGATTATGTGCTTACGTGGTGTGATTTATTGTTGTCCAATGTATTAGGACGTGAGTGTTATAGTTTTGGCACATTATTTAGAGTGCTACCGTCTTTGTTTCCTTATTAGGATGTAGGACGAGGACGAGGTCGTGGTAGGCGTGGTAGGCAGGCCAGGCAGGAAGTGCCTATACCGGAGGAAATTCCGGCAGTTCAGGAGGGTGTTGGCCAGGCCAATGTGGCCGAGCCAGTAGAACAGCAGTTTATGGGCGCTTTGGCCCAAGGGAAGCAGGGGCCGTTTCAAGCGTCAGTTGACTTCTGAGGGCTGCGAATCCAGCCCAGGCTGTTGTTGCTACGATACAGGACCTTCTTTTCTGAAGAGGGAATTCTTCCGGTCTCACCCGGACGAATTTTTAGTGATCCTAGCGAGCCGCTTAAGGCAGATGAATGGCTCGAACATACAACGAAAACGTTTGAGATGCTAGGCATCGAAGACGAGGTACTGAAGGTGACCTTGGCATCTTTCAGCTGAAAGGGGATGCGGGTCAGTGGTGGAAGTTCACCAAAGGTCGTATGGAGGTACTTGGAAGGCTTTTGTTGATGCTTTCAGGAGAAGTACCTATCTCCACTGTTCAGGAGAAGTGAGAGATCAGTTCCGCCATCTGAGCAGAACAGTTTATCAGTGGCCGAGTTTGAGGCTGCATTCACTGTTTGTCCAGGTTTGCACCTGAGTTGGTGGCGACTGAGGAACGCCGTTGCATTGAGTTTGAGAAGAAGTTGAGGCGTTGGCCTCATGCTAGATTGGCGGATCTATGATTAGAGATTTTGGGGCGATTGGTTGATGCAGCAGCCCATACCGAGACTATGATGCAGGAAGAGGGGGAAAGGCAGAAAGGCTCCAACAGGAGTCAGGATGGCCAGAGTGATGGCAGGAGCGAGAGGTTTCACTCCTCAAGCAGCCTCAGAGTAGTTTTTCTAGATCCACTTTTCCAGCGCCGAGTGCTAGTTCTGGGAAAGGCAGTCAGGGAGACATTACCTGTTTTAAGTGTGGCCAGCTGGGTCACAAGTCTCCAGTTTGTCCTCAGAGGGGAGGAGTTCAGAGAGCCGCATCTTCTTCGGCTCGATCTCAGAGCCAGAGTCAGGTAGAGACCAGCGCTCTCTTGTTTTCAGTGCGGTCAGCCGGGGCACATGAAGAGGTTCTGCCCACAGTTGGTGGCACATCTGGTGCATCTGGTTCGAGACAGACTCAGAGTCAGCTGCCTGCTCAGTCAGTTCAGGCCTCGAGGGCCAATCAGGGGCTTCTTCGTCCCAGTCTGTGCAGCAGTCTCATGCTCCGGGGGTGAGCAGGTTTGATCAGAGGTCATCTGGGCGCGTGTATGCTGTTACCGCGGATCTTGTGCCAGCTCCATCTGTGGTTAGAGGTACCTTTTTGTTTTGCAACTCGGTTGCTAATGTTTTGATTGATACGGGTACATTCATTCTTTGTGTCTGCTGCATTTGCATCTGTTTTGGAGTTGGAGTTAGCACAGTTAGTGTAACGCCCTCAAAAATACACCATAATACATAATATTAACATCGGGAATTATAAGGAAATAAAGTATCTTATTCCATTCATCAGAGTACCATGAAATAAAAATCATAATAAATGCCCTATGGGCTTACATCTTGCCAAAGCCAACACTTGGATACAATTCCATGAGTTCTAACTCAAAACAATAAAGCCCTAGGCTTGAAAGTTTACAAGTATTCAAAAAAACTAAAAACAAATAAGCAAGTCTTCGGAGAACCAAATCCTCACAAGCTAAGTCCTTGGAGGTAATGAACCACCTGAACCTGAAAATGAAGTTCCCATATAGGGTGAGCCACAGCCCCAGTAGAGAAATACTAAACCAAGCATAAGAATTAACTAAAGCATTAGCATTCGATACATGGTTAACACAAGATAATCAGTTTCTAATTTCATGACACTAATGTCTACATTGTCTATGACATATTGTCTATGACACTTTTCACTTTCCAATTATATCATTATGGCTCAGAAACCTGGCCAATATAATAGTGATCCAGATGTCACAAAAATAAATGAGACTAAAGCTCAAACCACAACACTTCATACTTCCAACTGATACACATTTATGATGTATCATATCAACAACAGATAGCAGTATGCTATTATCAATAAGCACACATATGAGTGATGCTACTGGAGTCCATCCCCTATCTCCTCCCAATAAATCCGGTTTAGAGGTCCATCCCCTATCTTCCCCTAACCGTGGGATTCATCCCCTATCTCCTCAAATGAAATGCATATGCAATGAAACACACAATTGCCATATACAACATAATCAATACAAGTAATGTTCTGTATTAATTCAACAGTCAACATAGGTGACATAATTTCAGTTATACCTAAGCCGCATGCAAGGTCTACAACAATCAATGGCTATCCTCCACCGATAGCCCAAAAACAGTTATTTCTAAACAAGAAATAAATACAACAATGAATGTAAAATCAACATTTTCATAGGTAAGTATTTAAACTACCCAACTATACCATTAATCTCATAATTTCCCCAACTTCATGAATTAAACCCAATTTCACATTTTTCCCTTAAATTAATTATACAAATTAATCTAAGCCAAAACCCTAAGGATTCTCCCAAAATTACCAAACTACCCCCACATACCAAAATACTAACACTTAGGATTAAAGCGTATAAATGGAGTAGGAAATCCCTACCTCGAAGCAAGAAACCAAAAAGATAAAGACGGAGATGATAGCCCAAACTCCAAAGTGCTCCAAATCAACAACCGTTCAGATTAAAATGTAGCCCTCACTCTCCTCTATCTTTTTAATGAAGGAACTAGGTAGATACACACTCTAAATAGATCAATCCTAAGGGAGAAGATGAGTTGGGAAAGAGAAAACTCGTAACCTAGGGTTTTATAAACTGAAAGGGGCTGAAAAACTGTTTTAAAAAACACGAAATCACGATTTTATACTTAGCATCTCCGCTCGAGCGGACAAAACCCCGCTCGAGCGTCACATCACAGACTCCCGCTCGAGCGGACAATCCCACGCTCGAGCGGCGGATGCACACTCCCAGCATCTCGACAAACTAGGTACCCGCTCGAGCGTCCAAATCCCCGCTCGAGCGTCACTCCCACATTCCCGCTCGAGCGGCCCAACTCCCGCTCGAGCGTCCAACCCTGCACAAGAAAATACTGGATGGGTGTTTTTCCCGCTCGAGCGCCAAAATCTCCGCTCGAGCGGACAAGCCAAAATCTGGGCAACTAGTTTTGGTTCCTAAGCTCAACCAACCTGTTTCAAACTCGCCCAACACATCCTATAACTCCAAAGCTAAGGAATTAAAAGACGACAACAACAATAACACAACAATGGAATCTACGGAACATAAGTCCGGATACAATAATCAAAAGGGAAAAGACCGGGGTCGCTATAACCTCCCCCCCTTAAAAGAATTTCATCCCCGAAATTAAGCATAAGTTTGTAAAAACAAGTTTTTCTTAATTCCCAATGATATATAAAACAATAATCAACAACTTGACCAGTATTGGTCACTTCATCTCTTATCAAGAGGCATCTCACAATATGTATAAACCAACATATATTTTAACCTGCATCAATATTATGCATTATTCCTTTCAATGTTAACAAATTCCATATCATATTCAATCTCATGATATAAACAACACATTCAATATATAAATGTTATATTCCACTTCCATAAAAAGGCAAGTTCAAAATGCTAACATTAAATCCAAAACATTTTAATGTTTTCCAACTTAAGACATATATAAAATTCTCAAGTTCAACAATATTACAAAAATCTATATATAAGATTTCTAATCACTAAACATGTCCGGATATTCTCACGGACTTCCAACTCACGTTCCCAAGTGGCTTCCTCCACTCCGTGATGTTTCCACAAAACTTTCACCAAAGGGATGGTTTTGCCTCGCAAAACTTGATCCCGCCTGTCCAATACCCGAACCGGTCTCTCCTCATACGAGACATCCTCATCAACAACTAAGTCAGTCCAATCCAGTACATGCGATGGATCCGGCTCATACTTCCGAAGCATACTCACATGAAACACGTCATGGACTCCGGATAACTGCGGTGGCAAAGCTAAACTATAGGCAGCTTCGCCAATCCTCTCAAGGATCTCAAAAGGCCCAATAAACCGAGAGGACAACTTCCCGCTCTTCCCAAACCTCATTAAACCTCGCCTAGGTGATATCTTCAAAAAGACATGATCACCCACCTCGAATACTAAAGGTCTCCTCCTACGGTCGGCATAAGATTTCTGACGACTCTGTGCTGTAACAAGCCTCTTACGGATAAGCTCCACTTTCTCCGTTGTTTCCCTCACCAACTCCGGACCCAACAGAGGTGCATCACCCACCTCGGCCCAACAAACTGGAGATCTACACGGTCGGCCATACAAAGCCTCAAACGGTGCCATACCGATACTAGACTGAAAACTGTTGTTGTAGGCAAACTCCACTAATGGTAAGTGCCTCTCCCACGACCCACTAAAGTCGAGAACACAACCCCGAAGCATATCCTCAAGGATCTGAATAGTACGCTCGGACTGCCCGTCAGTCTGAGGATGATAAGCCGTGCTAAGGTCAACTTAGTGCCTAAAGCACTCTGCAAACTCTGCCACAACCTGCAGTAAAACGAGGATCTCTATCTGAGACGATCGTCACTGGGACCCCGTGCAACCTCACTATGTCCCGGATATATAAGTCGGCAAGATGATCTACCGAATCTCTAACACGCATAGAAATGAAGTGCGCTGACTTCGTCAACCGGTCTACAACCACCCAAATAGCATCACTACCCCGCTGAGTCCTCGGAAGACTCACAACGAAGTCCATAGTGACATGCTCCCACTCCCGGATGGCTATACTAGCTAAGTCACTAACAGATTTCCTACTAAAGGCATCGGCCACAACATTGGCCTTCCCCGGATGATAGTGCAACTCGAAGTCATAATCCTCAATGAACTCCATCCACCTCCTCTGCCTCAAATTCAAGTCTTTCTGTGTAAACAGATATTTCAGACTCTTATGATCCGAAATACCTCAACCTCACCATAAAGATAATGCCTCCAAATTCTTCAAGGCAAAATATCACAGCTGCACTCCCTAAATCGTGAGTAGGGTCGTAAGGTAATTCTGCTCATGAATTTTCAACTGACGTGAACCATAGGCAACCACTTTCCCCTCTTGCATCAACACACAACCCAGACCCTCTCGTGAGGCATCACAATAGACTGCATAACCCAACCCTCTCTCCGGAATAATCAAGACTGGAGCGGTGGTCAGTCTAACCTTCAACTCCTGAAACGACTTTTCACAAGTCTCACTCCATACAAATTTGACTCCCTTCCGAGTCAATCTAGTCAACAGTGAAGCTAACCTGGAGAGAAATCTTCACAAACCGACGGTAATACCCAGCTAACCCAGAAAACTGCGGATCTCAAATACACTCTTAGGCTGTGCCCAATCTTGCACTGCCTCAGTCTTGGATGTATCAACAGACACCCCTTCCCCAGAAACTACATGGCCTAAGAAACTTCACCTCTTCTAGCCAGAACTCACACTTCCCGAACTTAGCATACAGCTTATGGGCTCTAAGTAACTCTAGCACCACTCTCAAGTGTGCCTCGTGCTCCTCCTCTGAAGGTGAATAAATCAAAATGTCGTCCACGAAGACGACCACAAAACGATCCAAGAATTCCCGGAAGATCCGGTTCATCAAATCCATAAACACTGCCGGTGCATTGGTGAGCCCAAACGGCATCACCAGAAACTCATAGTGACCATACCGCGTACGGAATGCCGTCTTAGGATATCCTCCTCCCTGACTCTCAACTGATGATAACCCGATCTCAAATCTATCTTAGAGAAACAACGGGAACCCTTCAACTGGTCAAACAAATCATCAATACGGGCATAGGATACTTATTCTTAACCGTAGCCCGATTCAATTTCCTGTAATCAATACACAATCTCAAAGCACCACCCTTCTTCTTAGCAAAGAGGGCCGGTGCTCCCCACGGCGAAACACTAGGACGGATATAGCCCTTATCTAACAACTCCTGGAGTTGAACCTTCAACTCAACTAACTCGGCTGGGGCAAAACGGTAAGGTGCCATAGAAATCGGCGCCGTGCCGGGCACTAAATCAATAGAGAACTCAATCTCTCGCTGAGGTGGCAAACTAACAAGATCCTCGGGAAAAACGTCCGAATACTCGCAAACCACCCTCGGCAACACAATCTGGGTCTCATCACCCTCACTAATCGAAAGACTAGCCAGTAGACCACTAAGCTCACTCCGCCCTCGCGGATCATAACCCGGTGGCAAAACACTACCAACCCGGTCCCCCAGAAAACGAAAACACTCCCCGTTCACGGTACAACAAGTGACCCTCTGACGGTAGCAATCAATAACTGCCCGGTATGACGATAACCAGTCCATACCCAAAATAACATCAAAGCCCTTCATGGGCATAACTACAAAAGAGAAAGGGATTCTATGATCATCGACCTCTATATCACAACCCCTAACCCCTTGTTTCAAAATCAATTCACCCCCTAGAGGTGACACTACACAAATAGGAGACGCTAACTGTGCTAACTCCAACTCCAAAACAGATGCAAATGCAGCAGACACAAAGGAATGAGATGCACCCGTATCAATCAAAACATTAGCAACCGAGTTGCAAAACAAGAAGGTACCTCTCACGACCGATGGAGCCGGTACTAGGTCCTGCGCTGTGTAACAGCATACACGCGCCCAGATGACCTCTGATCAACCTGCTCACCCCTAGACTGCTGCACAGACTGGGACGAAGAAGCCCCCTGATTGGCCCTCGAGGCCTGAACTGACTGAGCAGGCAGCTGACTCTGAGTCTGCCTCGAACCAGATGCACCAGATGTGCCACCCAACTGTGGGCAGAACCTCTTCATGTGCCCCGGCTGACCGCACTGAAAACAAGAGAGCGGCTGGCCTCTACCCTGACTCTGGCTCTGAGATCGAGCCGAAGAAGATGCTGCTCTCTGAACTCCTCCCCTCTGAGGACAAACTGGAGACTTGTGACCCAGCTGGCCACACTTGAAACAGGTAATGTCTCCCTGACTGCCTTTCCCAGAACTAGCACTCGGCACTAGAAAAGTGGATCTAGAAAAACTACTCTGAGGCTGCTGAGGAGTGAAACCTCTCTGCCTCCTACCATCACTCTGGCCATCCTGACTCCTCTTGGAGCCTTTCTGCCTTTCCCCCTCTTCCTGCATCATAGTCTCGGTATGGGCTGCTGCATCAACCAATCGCCCAAAATCCCTAATCATAGATCCGACAACTCTCAGCATAAGGCCACGCCTCAACTTCTTCTCAAACTCAATGCAACGGCGCTCCTCAGTCGCCACCAACTCAGGTGCAAACCTGGACAAACTAGTGAATGCAGCCTCAAACTCGGCCACTGATAAACTGTTCTGCTCGAGATGGCGGAACTGATCTCTCAACTTCTCCTGAACAGCTGGAGACAGGTACTTCTCCTGAAAAGCATCAACAAAAGCCTTCCAAGTACCTCCAATACGACCCTTGGTGAACTTCCACCACTGACCCGCATCCCCCTTCAGCTGGAATGGAATGATGCCAAGGTCACCTTCAATACCTCGTCTTCGATGCCTAGCATCTCAAACGTTTTCGTTGTCTGTTCGAGCCACTCATTAGCCTTAAGCGGCTCTTTAGGATCCCCCAAAAACTCATCCGGATTGGACCGGAAGAACTCCCTTTTCAGAAAAGAAGGTCCTGCATCTGCAGCAACAACAGCCTGGGCTGGATTCGCAGCCTTCAGAATGTCAACTGATGCCTGAAATGCCCCTGCTATACCTTGGGCCAAAGCACCCATAAACTGCTGTCCTACTGGCTCGGCCACATTGGCCTGGCCAACACCCTCCTGAACTGCCGGAATTTCCTCCGGTATAGGCACTTCCTGCCTGGCCTGCCTACCCCGCTTACCACGACCTCGTCCTCGTCCTGACATCCTAATAGAGGAAACAAAGACGTTAGCACTCTAAACAATGTGCCAAAACTATAACACTCACGTCCTAATACATTGGACAACAATAAAAACACACCACGTAAGCACATAATCACATAAGCACCTACGAATTTCATTCCTGGATAATGATAGTCCCGAGGCGCCACTAAAGTTCCGGTTGGAAACAACATTGATCAAGTGCCTTTCCAACAAGACTTTCAGAGACTCAAGGATCCAATCAATATCTAGAAACTACATTCCATACCCACATAGTCACATAAACATGTTATCAATAATAAGCATGTAATTATTACACTAAGTCTCTATCAAACGAGACGAACCCATTGTGATACTAATCACTTCCCACGTACCCAAAGTATTCAAACCCGGTACGCTCTGATACCAAGTTGTAACGCCCTCAAAAATACACCCATAATACATAATATTAACATGCGGAATTATAAGGAAATAAAGTATCTTATTCCATTCATCAGAGTACCATGAAATAAAAACATCATAATAAATGCCCTATGGGCTTACATCTTGCCAAGCCAACACTTGGATACAATTCCATGAGTTCTAACTCAAAACAAATAAAGCCCTAGGCTTGAAAGTTTACAAGTTATTCAAATAAAACAACTAAAAAAAATAAAGCAAGTCTTCGAGTCCAAATCCTCACAAGCTAAGTCCTTGGAGGTAATGAACCACCTGAACCTGAAAATGAAGTTCCCATATAGGGTGAGCCACAGCCCAGTAGAGAAATACTAAACCAAGCATAAGAATTAACTAAAGCATTAGCATTCGATACATGGTTAACACAAGATAATCAGTTTCCAATTTCATGACACTAATGTCTACATTGTCTATGACATATTGTCTATGACACTTTTCACTTCCAATATCTATTCAACTTTCCAATTATATCATTATGGCTCAGAACCTGGCCAACTATAATAGTGATCCAGATGTCACAAAAATAAATGAGACTAAAGCTCAAACCACAACACTTCCATACTTCCAACTGATACACATTATAATGATGTATCATATCAACAACAGATAGCAGTATTGCTATTATCAATAAGCACACATATGAGTGATGCTACTGGAGTCCATCCCCTATCTCCTCCCAATAAATCCGTTTAGAGGTCCATCCCCTATCTTCCCCTAAACCGTGGAGTTCATCCCCTATCTCCTCCAAATGAAATGCATATGCAATGAAACACACAATTGCCATATAAACACATAATCAATACAAGTAATGTTCTGTATTAATTCAACAGTCAACATAGGTGACATAATTTCAGTTATACCTAAGCCGCATGCAAGGTCTACAACAATCAATGGCTATCCTCCACCGATAGCCAAAACAGTTATTTCTAAACAAGAAATAAATACAACAATGAATGTAAAATCAACATTCTCATAGGTAAGTATTTAAACTACCCAACTATACCATTAATCTCATAATTTCCCCAACTTCATGAATTAAACCCAATTTCACATTTTTCCCTTAAATTAATTATACAAATTAATCTAAGCCAAAACCCTAAGGATTCTCCCAAAATTACCAAACTACCCCCACATACCAAAATACTAACACTTAGGATTAAAGCATATAAATGGAGTAGGAAATCCCTACCTCGAAGCAAGAAACCAAAAAGATAAAGACGGAGATGATAGCCCAAACTCCAAAGTGCTCCAAATCAACAACCGTTCAGATTAAAATGTAGCCCTCACTCTCCTCTATCTTTTTAATGAAGGAACTAGGGTAGATACACACTCTAAATAGATCAATCCTAAGGGAGAAGATGAGTTGGGAAAGAGAAAACTCGTAACCTAGGGTTTTATAAACTGAAAGGGCTGAAAAAACTGTTTTAAAACACGAAATCACGATTTATACTCAGCATCTCCGCTCGAGCGGACAAAAACCCTGCTCGAGCGTACACTCACAGACTCCCGCTCGAGCGGACAATCCCACGCTCGAGCGGCGGATGCACACTCCCCAGCATCGACAAACTAGGTACCCGCTCGAGCATCCAAATCCCCGCTCGAGCGTCACTCCCACATTCCCGCTCGAGCGGCCCAACTCCCGCTCGAGCGTCCAACCTGCACAAGAAAATACTGGAGGGGTGTTTTCCCGCTCGAGCGCCAAAATCTCCGCTCGAGCGGACAAGCCAAAATCTGGGCAACTAGTTTTGGTTCCTAAGCTCAACCAACCTGTTCCAAACCCGCCCAACACATCCTATAACTCCAAAGCTAAGGAATTAAAAGACGACAACAACAATAACACAACAATGGAATCTACGGAACATAAGTCCGGATACAATAATCAAAAGGGAAAAGACCGGGGTCGCTATAGTTAGCATCTCCTATTTGTGTAGTGTCACCTCTTGGGGGTGAAATGATTTTGAAACAAGGTGTTAGGGGTTGTGATATAGAGGTCGATGATCATAGAATCCTTTCTCTTTGTAGTTATGCCCATGAAGGGCTTTGATGTTATTTTGGGTATGGACTGGTTGTCGTCATCCCGGGCAGTTATTGATTGCTACGTCAGAGGGTCACTGTTGTACGTGAACGGGAGTGTTTCGTTTTCTGGGGGACGGGTTGGTAGTGTTTTGCCATCGGGTTATGATCGCGAGGCGGAGTGAGCTTAGTGGTCTACTTGCTAGTCTTTCGATTAGTGAGGGTGATGAGACCCAGATTGTGTTGCCGAGGGTGGTTTGTGAGTATTCGGACGTTTTTCCGAGGATCTTGTTAGTTTGCCACCTCAGCGAGAGATTGAGTTCTCTATTGATTTAGTGCCCGGCACGGCGCCGATTTCTATGGCACCTTACCGTTTTTGCCCCAGCTGAGTTAGTTGAGTTGAAGGTTCAACTCCAGGAGTTGTTAGATAAGGGCTATATCCGTCCTAGTGTTTCGCCGTGGGGAGCACCGGCCCTCTTTGCTAAGAAGAAAGGTGGTGCTTTGAGATTGTGTATTGATTACAGGAAATTGAATCGGGCTACAGTTAATAATAAGTATCCTATGCCCCGTATTGATGATTTGTTTGACCAGTTGAAGGGTTCCCGTTGTTTCTCTAAGATAGATTTGAGATCGGGTTATCATCAGTTGAGAGTCAGGGAGGAGGATATTCCTAAGACAGCATTCCGTACGCGGTATGCCATTATGAGTTTCTGGTGATGCCGTTTGGGCTCACCAATGCACCGGCAGTGTTTATGGATTTGATGAACCGGATCTTTCGGGAATTCTTGGATCGTTTTGTGGTCGTCTTCGTGGACGACATTCTGATTTATTCACCTTCGAGGGAGGAGCACGAGGAACACTTGAGAGTGGTGCTTGAGTTACTTAGAACCCATAAGCTGTATGCTAAGTTCGGGAAGTGTGAGTTCTGGCTAGAAGAGGTGGTGAAGTTCTTAGGCCATGTAGTTTCTGGGGAAGGGGTGTCTGTTGGTACATCCAAGACTGAGGCAGTGCAAGATTGGGCACAGCCTAAGAGTGTGTTTGAGATCCGCAGTTTTCTGGGATTAGCTGGGTATTACCGTCGGTTTGTGAAAGATTTCTCCAGGTTAGCTTCACCGTTGACTAGATTGACTCGGAAGGGAGTCAAATTTGTATGGAGTGAGACTTGTGAAAAGTCGTTTCAGGAGTTGAAGGTTAGACTGACCACCGCTCCAGTCTTGATTATTCCGGAGAGAGGGTTGGGTTATGCAGTCTATTGTGATGCCTCACGAGAGGGTCTAGGTTGTGTGTTGATGCAGAGGGGAAAGTGGTCGCCTATGGCTCACGTCAGTTAAAATTCATGAGAAGAATTACCCTACGCATGATTTAGAATTAGCAGCTGTGATTTTTGCCTTGAAGATTTGGAGGCATTATCTTTATGGTGAGAGGTTCGAGGTATTCTCAGATTATAAGAGTCTGAAATATCTGTTTACACAGAAAGACTTGAATTTGAGGCAGAGGAGGTGGATGGAGTTCATTGAGGATTATGACTTCGAGTTGCACTATCATCCGGGGAAGGCCAATGTTGTGGCCGATGCCCTTAGTAGGAAATCTGTTGGTGACTTAGCTAGTATAGCCATCCGGGAGTGGGAGATGTTGGGTGCAGTTGGGGAGTTTGATTTGCATCTGGGCGAATCCGTAGAGGCTGCGGCCTTGTTTTCTGTGGTTGCACAGCCTACACTTGTGACTCGAGTGTTAGAGGCTCAGAGGGGTGATCTTGAGGTAGAATCTCTCCGAGAAAAGATTTCCATTGGGAAGATTGAGAAGGGTTTGACGGTGTATCCCGACCTGAGCGTGAGATACCGAGACCGTCTGTTTGTGCCGGAGTCTTGCCGAGAGGAGGTACTCCGAGAGAGTTTCATCATTCGCGCCTTGCGGTGCATCCGGGAGGTACTAAGATGTATCAGGATTTGGGCCGCCAGTTTTGGTGGCGGGGTATGAAGAGAGATGTGGCAGCTTTCGTATCTAGGTGCCTTACTTGTCAGCAAGTGAAGGCGAGCATCAGAGGCCAGCGGGTTTGTTGCAACCCTTGCCTATTGCCGAGTGGAAGTGGGAGCATGTCACTATGGACTTCGTTGTGGGTCTTCCGAGGACTCAGCGGGGTAGATGATGCTATTTGGGTGGTTGTAGATCGGTTGACTAAGACGGCGCACTTCATTCCTATGCGTGTTAGAGATTCGGTAGATCATCTTGCCGACTTATATATCCGGGACATAGTGAGGTTGCACGGGGTCCCAGTAACGATCGTCTCAGATAGAGATCCTCGTTTTACTGCCAGGTTGTGGCAGAGTTTGCAGAGTGCTTTAGGCACTAAGTTGACTTTTAGCACAGCTTATCACCCTCAGACTGACGGACAGTCCGAGCGTACTATTCAGATCCTTGAGGATATGCTTCGGGGTTGTGTTCTCGACTTTAGTGGGTCGTGGGAGAGGCACTTACCATTAGTGGAGTTTGCCTACAACAACAGTTTTCAGTCTAGTATCAGTATGGCACCGTTTGAGGCCTTGTATGGCCGACCGTGTAGTAGATCTCCAGTTTGTTGGGCCGAGGTGGGTGATGCACCTCTGTTGGGTCCGGAGTTGGTGAGGGAAACAACGGAGAAAGTTGAGCTTATCCGTAAGAGGCTTGTTACAGCACAGAGTCGTCAGAAATCTTATGCCGACCGTAGGAGGAGACCTTTGGTATTCGAGGTGGGTGATCATGTCTTTTTGAAGATATCACCTAGGCGCGGGTTTAATGAGGTTTGGGAAGAGTGGGAAGTTGTCCCCTCGGTTTATTGGTCCTTTTGAGATCCTTGAGGAATTGGTGAGGCTGTCTATCGTTTAGCTTTGCCACCGCAGTTATCCGGAGTTCATGATGTGTTTCATGTGAGTATGCTTCGGAAGTATGAGCCAGATCCGTCACATGTGGGATTGGACTGATTTAGTTGTTGATGAGGATGTCTCGTATGAGGAGAGACCGGTTCGAGTCTTGGATAGGCGGGATCAAGTTTTGCGAGGCAAAACCATCCCTTTGGTGAAAGTTTTGTGGAAACATCACGGAGTGGAGGAAGCCACTTGGGAACGTGAGTTGGAAGTCCGTGAGAAAATCCGGATATGTTTATTGAGTTGTAATATTGTATTTAGATATATAATATTGTTCAACTTAAGAGCTTTATATATATGTCTTAACTTGGAAAACATTGAGGATGTTTTGGGTTTAATGTTAACATTTGCACTTGCCTTTTATGGAAGTGGAGTATAACATTTATATATTGAATGTGTTGTTTATATCATGAACTTGAATAATGATATGGAAATTGTTAACATTGAAAGGAATCATGCATAATATTGATGCAAGTTGAATATATGTTGATTTATACATATTGTGAGATGCCTCTTGATAAGAGATGAAGTGACCGGTATTGGGTCAAGTTGTTGTTTATTGTTTTATAATATCATTGGGAATTGAGAAAAACTTGTTTTTTTACAAACTCATGCTTAATTTCGGGGACGAAATTCTTTTAAGGGGGGGAGGTTATAGCGACCCCGGTCTTTTTCCCATTTGATTATTGTATCCGGACTTACGTTTCGTGGATTCCGCTGTTATAGTTTGTTGTATTATGGTTGTTGTCGTCCTATTTTTTCTATTTTGGAGTTATAGGATGTGTTGGGCGGGTTTGGAACAGGTTGGTTGAGCTTAGGAACCAAAACTAGTTGCCCAGATTTTAGCTTGTCCGCTCGAGCGGGGGTTTTGGCGCTCGAGCGGGAAAAACACCCATCCAGTATTTCTTGTGCAGGGTTGGACGCTCGAGCGGGAGTTGTGCCACTCGAGCGGGGGACCTGGTTTGTCGAAATGCTGGGAGTGTGCATCCGCCGCTCGAGCGTGGGATTGTCCGCTCGAGCGTGGGATTGTCCGCTCGAGCGGGAGTCTGTGAGTGTCCGCTCGAGGGGGTTTGTCCGCTCGAGCGGAGAGGCTGGGTATAAAATCGTGTTTAAGCGTTTTAAAACAGTTTTCAGCCCCTTTCAGGTTATAAACCCTAG